>JAGKTI010000819.1:15784-60575 GCA_018397915.1 Birgus latro | reverse complement strand
TGGTCATCCTCCTTTCGGAACTATGGCGAAAGCTTTGCCATTGCACTTGACATCTCAAAGGCTTTCGATCGAGTCTGGCATAAATCTTTAATTTCCAAACTGCCCTCCTACGGTTTCTATCCTTCTATCTGTGCCTTCATCTCTAGCTTCCTTTCTGGTCGTTCTATAGCCGCTGTTGTAGACGGCCATCGTTCCTCTCCTAGACCTATCAACAGTGGTGTTCCTCAGGGTTCTGTCCTATCACCTACTCTCTTCCTTTTATTCATCAATGACCTTCTAAGCTGTACATCTAACCCTATCCACTCATATGCTGATGATTCCACCCTTCACCTTTCCATTCGGTTCCCGCAACGTCCATCTCAGCAGTTACTTCAACAAAAAAGGGATGAGGCTATGGCACACCTAATGTCTGATTTGGCTCGTATCTCTGATTGGGGTAAAAATAATCTTGTTATTTTCAATGCATCAAAAACTCAGTTCTTACACATATCGACCCGACAAAATCTTCCTCAGGATTACCCACTAGTGTTTAATAATGAACAGTTATGTCCTGCATCATCCTTGAACATGCTTGGGATTTCATTCTCTCAGGATTTGTCTTGGAAAGAACATATTACATCTCTTGTGAAATCTGCTTCCAAGAGATTAGGTGTGCTAAGCCGATTCCGTACTTTCTTTACCCCTGCACAGTTGTTGACCTTGTACACGGGTTTTATTCGCCCGTGTATGGAGTACAACTCTCATGTGTGGGGTGGCTCCCCACATGCAGCTCTTCTCAAAAGGGTGGAGTCAAAGGCTTTTCGTCTCATTAACTCTCCTTCTCTTACTGATTCCCTTCAACCATTGTCTCTTCGCCGCAATGTTGCATCTTTATCTCTCTTCTATCGCTACTTCAATGGTCACTGTTCCTCTGAACTGTCTGCTTGCATCCCTCCACCTCTACGACGGGCACGTAGTACCCGTCTAGCAACAAACTCTCATCCCTTTTCTGTCCAACTCTCTAATGCAAGAGTTAACCGTTACTCCCAGTCTTTCATTTACGCAACTGGTCAACTCTGGAACTGTCTTCCTCTGTCTGTATTTCCTACTTCCTATGATCTCCAGTCTTTCAAACGCAGTGTGTCCAGGCATCTCGAATTGAATGGATCTTGAATTTGGCTCTCTTTTGTACTGTTTTTGCTTTTTCTTGGAAGGAACAGTATGCAGGCCTGTGGCCTTTGGTTCCTTCTTCCTTGCATACAAAAAAAAAAAAAAAAAAAAAAAAAAACAGCAAAATATTAGATTGGTGATGCCCTTTGCCTGCCTGTCATTAACTCCCATCTTATCTAACGCAAACTACAACACCTTTCAGACCATATTGAACAAAGCTCTGTGTATCATCATTGGCTACCCCAGTACCACTCCCACAGCTTACTTACACAAGTCTTCTCTGTTAGAGAATATCTTGACATGAGAGGCATGGAGTTCTACACAACAGCCAACACTTTCATGCATCACCCCTGCCATTATATAATAAGAGCCACACAGTGGAAAAGGCATATAAAACAGTGACCACACAAATATTACTAGCCCCTCTTCAGAAACATCCTCCCTCCAGGCATTCCAACACTAATAATAAAAAACACACCTGCATACTTATTTCATGTGAATGGCTATACAACACATAAGTCAGTGTTGTATTACAAACCCCCTTCCCAACATCCACCCAACAGAAGTACTGTAAATATTCTTAAATAGAGTTGATCAGGTTCACCTTCTAGGCTTTGATCAGGACATCACCCAGCTCTCCTTATTTACCAGCTTAAATGTAGGTTGGGTGGAATCGCAGGTGACTTGTGCAGTGCTTGTAAAATAGGCCCAAACAACATAACCCAAATAATGGATCGTTACGTAGCACATGCCACAGTAAGGAGCGGCCATAACGTCATTGGTGCAGAGAGCACACAGGGGCAGTTGCTTATCTCTGATCATCGTGTAGTATGGGTCTCAAAAGTATTGGTGCACAATATGCATGAAACACTGGGACCACAGAACGAAGGTCATTGAAATATTAGTGTCCGACTTACCACACGTTGGTAGCCCTGATGTCGGGAGGTGTCATGTGTCGCCAACTAGCAATATCCTCTTGTAAACATATAGCATGTTGTGTTTATATAAAGATACACTGTTCACACAATGAAATGTTGGTAATGTATCATGGGAGACAAATATATAGTGGGTAACATGGATCACATTGGTGGTTATGTTTGGCTGCATCGGCAGTTGCTTGAATGTTTTCAGTGAGCATCGGACCCCCTGTGCACCGATACTTTTGTGACCCATAGTACGTAGTGTATAGTTCTGTCTGTGTATAATTTACTGTTTATTTCTGTGATGGTTTATAAAGGCAGTGCATAATGTTTTTAGTGGCTAGTAAATTACTTAGGCTTTTCAGTAATAATCTTCAACCAATCTTCAGGTATTCTCTCTTCCTTTTATAAGTGCATGCAGTAACTTTGCTACAATTTCCACAACTAAATTACAGTACCAGCAGCTATGAGCATTTCATCCAGTATTTCTGTTGTATCAGTCTGTGTAACCAACATCCTTTTGAATCTGGTTCTGACTGCCTTATCTTCAGGTGATTGGCCCTACAGTAGTTCAGCATTGTTGAGTCACTCCATCCCTGTCAAACTCCTCATTCAGCAAGCATTTGTAGTGGTAACACCATGTAGGACCATATATTGTTACTCATTTTCTTCATGCCAAGTGAAAATAAGTATTTTTTCCAGAGTCATTGACAGTAGATGAAAATACAAGGTCTGCCAAACAAGAAACCAAACTTTTAAAATAAACTAGCAGCCATATCATGATCACAATGGGAACGCTGTGTGCCAGTGACTTTGAGCTTTAGTTTAATATTAGGTACATCATGCCATGTCACCTGGTCAGTGAGGTACACACACTGGAGTGAACATGTATTTAGTGCACTTGGTGAATTTTCTTCAGTCTCTTCTATCATCTAAAATCGGTCACCTTTCAGGGTGCATTGCAACTGAGGGGGGGGGGGTCCACAGGGGCCAGATCTGAAGAGTAGGGTGGCTGGGGATGATAGTCATCTCGTGCTTTGCCAGAAAGTCACGGATAAGGAGCAGCGGGTGAGCAGGTGTATTGTCATGGTGCAGCATCCAGGTTTTGCACACCTCAGACTTCTTCCTTCACACTATCTCCCAAAAATGCTTTAGGACATCCAAGTAAAACTACTGACTGCCAGACCACATGGAACAAACTCATGATGAACAATACACGTCCAATAATAAAAGACGATTATCTCCACCTTCACATTTGAGCGACTCTGATGGGCCTTTTTTGGTCATGGTGATGATGTTCCAACTCACTGCAATGACTGCCTTTTTGTTTCAGCATTGTAGCCATACACCCAAGTTTCATCAGCTTTTATGACTTTTTCAGAAAGCAAAAGTGAAATGGCAGGGAACAGAGTGACATGGAGGCGATTTGTTTGTGGCCACCCCGTTCGGGGTGAGGCGTCTGGCAATAGATAGATAGATAGAAAAGTTTTTGCCAATATGAAACAGAATATTACACAAAAATGTTCCTCTTCAAGAGCTTTCATTGTTCAACTTTCAACAGATTTTTAAGTGCACTAAATACACACATTCACTCAAGCGCATGTACCTCGATGACTAAGTGACTTGTGTACTGCGGCTAGTGTTAGACCAAAGCTCAAAGTCGCCAGTACACAGCGCTCCCACCATGATCACGAAACGGCTGCCAGTTGGTGCATAACAGTCATCTCTCAATTATCCGTTATCACGATATCAGGCCCAGTGCAATATCCGGCAAAGTTGGGCAACGTCCAGCTCAGAAATGGGAAGCAGTTGGCGGCACTATGCATTTTTCAGCAGTGATGTGTATCATCTGGCTCAGACATGGGACACAGTCAGCGCACAGGCTTACCCTGCAACATGCCAGCCAAACACAGTGTGTTGTGGGATCAACCCACCTGACATGCCAAGCCTGCCATCACTTTCTCATTCTCTCCTGTGGATGCTGTATAGTGAGGACATATTTGTGAGTTGAGCATTTGTGATCCATGCAGTGGCTATCCCCCAGTGATGTAACTTAGCAGGAGTATTCTTTGTGGGAGCTATTCACCACTAGCCCACATGGAATTAAGTGCACTCTACTGCATAGTATACTGTACTACCCTACCCTCCATCGGTACCAACACTAGGTGAGTACAGTATGATTATGATTATATTCAGTATTACCATACTGTATGAACTGTATCAGTACTGTATTATGTTTGATTTTAATCTTTTATTCATGGATAATATTGTTGGAAAGCTTTTAGGATAGAGGGTCGAGACAGATAGTACAAGGTAGTGACGCATTATCTGACTCAGCGCTGGATGAATAGCCGATTGGGGGTACTGACACAATATCCAACATTTTGCAGTATCCGGCATGGGGGGTTGCTGAATTACACTGTATAATAATTGAGAGATTACTATATTTAAAAAGTTTGGTTTCATTTGGACAGTCCTTGTTAAAATACTGTTCAGCAACTCACATTCAAAAAACTTAAATCGCATGTATGACATTCAAAAACTTAAATCACACGTATGATGTCAAATGGGCCAATTTCAATCACTGAGATACCTTGTCCAAGAGCTACATTAACCTTTGCTGCAACACAGGACATTTTGCATTGCTGGACACTCCCATTTCTATATGAACTTATGTCTTATGATAGCCACCCAGAAAATAAAGATTTGTGACATCATATGAACTATTATTTGTTTTTTATTGTTTGAGTGCCATAAATTGTTTTTCAGACAACTATACCATAGTATTATAATGCCTTTTAGTAATGTTGAAGTATTCTGTTTCAGTATATTATTTGTACTGATGTATAATTGGTGCTGAACAAAGTTCATGGTCAAATTGACCTCCACAATTCACCTTTAAATCTTTGTTTGCAGCAGCTAATATTCTTTCATCATTCCTGACTGGCTGCCCACTGACCAATTCCTAAATGAGGAGGTGATGAACACAAGGCCCTAAGTGCCATTAAAAAAAAAAAAAAAAAAAATCTAAAGTTGGAGAACCATGAAAAAGTTACAGTATTAGGAATAGCTAAGTGGGTTTACAGCACTGTAAATTCAGATATTAAGTTTCTATGTTATCTGCACAGTGTATTAATGGATGGACCATACCAAGGAGAATTATGACATATCATTTCAAACAACTTGCGTCCCTGCGTGCAAGGCCTGGGGGGGCTGGGTTTACGATGGAAGAGTTGAGAGGTAGGATGGGACTGGAATGTATTGGTGTTGTGATGAGGAGATGTAGGCTGAGGTGGTTTGGACATGTGGAGAGGATGGGTGATGATAATTGGGTACAGAGGGTGAGAGGTGTTAATACTGGGGGAGGGGTTGGGAGGGGTAGACCGAGACCGACATGGGACGAGGTCATTAAGTGTGACTTAAGGGTTAAGGGACTGAACAGGGAGGCTGCCAGGGATCGAGCAGCGTGGAGAGCTGCCATTAGGTGACCAAGGCCGACGCATGCAAGCATGTTGGAGCCTTCAAAAACGAAACGAAACGAAATGAGTGATTGTTTTTACTACCTCAGGACAACAGTGATCAGAAATTGACCTAAGCTCATTGTTATATCGTTATCATTTTTGAAGGTTCCAACATGCTTGCATGCGTCAGCCTTGGTCATCTAATGGCGGCTCTCCATGCTGCTCGATCTTTGGCAGCTTCCTTATTCAATCCCTTAACCCTGAGGTCACACTTAATGACCTCGTCCCATGTCTTTCTCGGTCTACCCCTCCCCCAGTATTAACACTTCTCACCCTCTGCACCCAATTATCATCCCCCATCCTCTCCACATGTCCAGACCACCTCAGCCTACCTCTCCTCATCACAACACCAGTACACTCCAGGCCCATCCTACCTCTCAACTCTTCCATCGTAAACCCAGCCCCACCAGGCCCTGCACACAGGGACACACTGCACATCCACCTAACCATTGTCATTTCTGTACGTTTAAGCCTGCAAATATCCTCTTCCTTTACTGCCCAGGTCTCACTACCATACAGCATCACACTCCTAACACATGCTGCATACAAAGACCCTTTAGCACGTAAGGAGAGTCTTCTCAATGTCAGGAGAGGCAACAGCTCCTTGAACTTCTTCCAACCACGTCTCACCCCAGCAACCGAGCTAGCTCCAGCCCCACCTCCGGCACATAACATCAGAAGAAAGATTTGAGGAATCAGTTCATTTTAAATGCTGATCATTTTCAAGACACATCAAATGGCAGTCAACATTCCTGTAATTTCTGAACCTGATGACCTTTTTATAGGAAAGGGATTTGGGGATATCAGAACTAAAAGTGATCAGAGCATGGTCAGAGATGAGGGAGGTCAACTGAGTCAGCCTCCACATCAGATACACACCTGCAACCAACAGGGACAGGGGAGGCGGTAGCTCGATCAGTAGAGAGTTGGCTTGCGGTCCCGTGGGACCCAGGTTCGAATCCTCACTGGTGCAGGGAACAATTTAAGGATTTGAATTTCATTAAATCAGGCTTTACTGATCTACCAGAAGACCCGCTGACATGTCGTAAAAATGACCCCGCTAATACCAGTACACCAGTCCTGTATGAGACAGCCCTAGCATGTATTCAATATGGACGGTGGGTGTTAAGCGCCGAAGTGGTGACATGTAGATTGTAGGAGGACGACTGGGCCTTGATAGCAGGCTGTGAAGCCTATACCCAGAGTCGGACACACACACAAAAAAAAAAAAAAAAAAAAAAGGATCAAGTTAAGAACATGTCTTGAAACATGAGTCTCCACATCAGATACACGCCTGCAGCCAACAGGGAACAGGATCAAGTCAAGGACATGTCCTGAAACATGAGTTCAATCGCTCAAAATCAGTTTTCTAGGTGATCGGCTCAAGGTTTTCTGAAGAAAATGATTTTGACTGCAGACTGTCAACCCAGTAATCAAAATCTCCGCAAACAAGAAGTCCTCCAGATTTAAAAGAAAACACTTCAAGAAGCTGGCCAAACTCCTCCATAAAACCTCGATTAGTGCCTAGATGTCCTGGTCGATAGACAGTTGCAATTCTAATGGTATTCTGATGGAAATTTATTAATGCTTCCATAAATTCAAGTGAAGATGGGATCAAGTCCGAGTCTGTGAAAGAAACGTTTGCAAGTGCTGCTGAGATGGGTGCTGCACCTCCTCCCAGATAGTCAGCAGCAGGCCTGGAAATATTTATAATAGAATATGTCTTAAGGCAAAGCACTACAAATAATATTAATATCAGACTCATAGACCCAGGTTTCAGTCAAGCACAAAATGTCAGGCTTGTGCTAATTTAGAGCTTCATTAAATATAGTCCATCTTATTACGGATGGAACAAATATTTAACCACTTAACCGCTGGCCGTCACTTTCGTAACGCTCAGTGGCAATGGATCGAGCCGCGGGCCATCAGTTGGGTGCTTCTGTGTTGTTTTTAATTAGCCAGGGCTTTCAAGATATAAAAATATATAAAAAATTTGGGGAGAAGCCTGAGTGATATTTATATTCACCTAGACAAACCTAATTTAGCATGTATTGTCAATATTTTGAACGACTTATTTCATAGAATATACATTAGCAGCTGATTTTGAACCCTTTTATACCCATATACGTACCTAATTCAGTTCAATGTCGTCCTTGAAGGTGTAATCACGTTGCTGTCGCACCTCTCCATTTCCGTCACTTTGGCAGCCATTTTTAAATGCCCTGTGACCTTTACCCCAGAAAAACTTTGTGTGGAAAGTGGTAAATGACTGTAGATATATACTGTATAAGTGTAATAAAGTAATAGGAATGTAAAGTGTGAGTGTGTATATGAATAAGAAATGACCGAATACGAGCTGCAAACTAGCATGATTGGGAGGCTCTCATTTTCAGTTGCTTTCACAGTGTTGTTTTGTGGGAGTATGGGTACTTGTAAATAATTGAATAGTGTTTGTAGTGATAATATTAGACATTGGTATTCGTATTACGGGCTGTGGGGAAGTTTAAATTGGAGACTTCGTTACCCAACTTCAGAATTCTCCACAAGTCCTACGGTAGTCGACAAGTGCTAAAAAAAACATCCCAGGAAAAAGCGTAAGGTATCTGCCATATGCATATATAATTATAATATTCTTGGCCAAATAACTGATTTTTGGCAAATATTTTTAAAAAGTCATTCGGAATGTGAATTACCCCCAATGGGAAGTGCCAGGACCGCCTCCCACAACCCCGCGGTTTACGGGTTAAAAGACCCTTTCTTAGCTGGTTCAAGAGGGACGTAGTCAGTTTTTTGAATGGTCAAAATTGGTGTTTTCAATCAATATATTCCAGTGAGCTATTATAATTGGACAGTCGCTACTAAATTCAAAATGGGCAGCTGACTGTGAATTAGTATTAGCTTCTTGATGTCTTAAGAGCAGTTGATGCATTTGGAAGAATTTGTTACTGCAATCCTTAGATTAATGGGCTCCAGCACCAAAAACACATTTTGGTTCATCATTACTGAAAGGTAGATGGTAACCTCAATCTTTCCAGCAAAGTAGTAGTCAGATAGATTATTTTCTGGTCAGGAGGGTTGATAGGAGATTAGTGAGGGACGTTGAAGTTATAGGAAGCGAGGAGTGTGTGCAGCAGCACAAACTGTTGATTTGTGACATGGTGCTTAAGGAACGAGTGATGAGAAGGAGGACATATGTACCTAGGAGGAAAATTTGGAAGCTGGGAAACCAATCAGTAAGGGATGCCTTTTATAGTGAGATGAGGAGAGTGATGGCTGAACAGGAAGCCGTAGATAGAGGCGTTAATGAACAGTATAGAGCCCTTAAGAACAACCTCTTGAGAGTTACCGATGCAATATGCGGTTGGACAAGAGGCCCACCAAGACATAAAGTAACTTGGTGGTGGGATGAGGGTGTAGAAGCTGCAGTTAAGGAGGAAAGAAGGCTTTTCCGGGAATGGAAGAATGGTGGTAACAGGGAGGAGTACTTGGCTGCCAAGCGCAGGGCTAGAAGAGAGGTATACAGGGCGAAGTCTGAGTCACAGAGACTTTTACTTGATAATCTAAATCATGGAGGAAGGAAAAATATGATTTTTAGGGTGGCAAATCAGGTGAAGAGGGATAATCGGGACATTGTAGGTGAGCAGTGTGTGAAGAATGATGATGGAAGGGTAGTGGTGAACAGTGAGGATATTAAAGATGCATGGAGAGAGCATTATAGCCGATTGTTGAATGAGGAGTTTGATTGGGATAGAGAAGGTTTGGAGCCAGCTGATCCAGTGTTTGGCCCTTGGCCTTTGATTGACGCTGCTACTGTGCAGGCAATAGGCAGGATGCGGGTGGGGAAGGTGGCAGGTGTGTGTGGGTTGACTGCCGAAATGTTGAAGGCCTCAGGAGATACTGGGGTGAGGTTAGTCACTGACCTGATAAATATGATTATATATGAGTGTGTTGTCCCAGATAATTGGCTGAAGAGTGTAATTGTAAATGTGTACAAAGGAAAGGGTGATGCCCTGGAAAGGGGAAATTACAGAGGTATAAAGCTCTTAGATCAGATAATGAAAGTAATGGAGAGAGTTCTAGAAGGTATGATTAGAGAAAGAGTGAATATCGATGAGATGCAGTTTGGGTTTATGCCAGGCAGGGGGACCACTGATGCCATATTCATTGTTCGGCAGCTTCAGGAAAAATATATTGGAAAGAAAAGGGAATTGTATTTTGTTTTTGTTGATTTGGAAAAGGCCTTTGACAGAGTCCCTAGAGAGGTGGTGAAGTGGGCAATGAGAAAGCTGGGGTTGGAAGAATGGCTGGTTAGGGTGGTTATGGCCATGTACATGGGTCCTCGCACCCAGGTAAGAGTGAATGGAGCTTTGAGTGATGAGTTTTCCGTGAATGTTGGTGTGCATCATGGGTCAGTTTTGAGTCCCTTGTATCATGGTGCTTGAAGCCCTCTCACGTGACTTCAGAGATGGACTCCCATGGGAGATGTTGTATGCTGATGATTTGGTGTTGATTGCAGAGAATGAAAAGGAGGCGGAGGAAAGATTTAAGAAGTGGAGAGATGGTATGGGGTACAAGGGCTTAATGGTAAATGCAGATAAAACAAAAGTGATGATATCTAGGGTTGGTGGCGGTACAATTAGAGGAGAGGGAGAGTGGCCATGTGCAGTTTGTCACAAGGGTGTGGGAAGTAATTCCATCTTGGGTAGTGTTTGTGATAAGTGGGTGCACAAGAGATGTAGTGGTATTAGAGGTAGACTGCGAGATGATGCTGATTTCATGTGTGCGGCGTGTCAGGGAGAGCAGGTGGAGATTGTTAGGCGTGAGAGGGTTGAACTTGCAGGTGTCTCTCTTGAGTGTGTGGAGGAGTTTCATTATTTGGGAGACATGTTATGTGCCGGAGGTGGGACTGGAGTTAGCTCGGTTGCTAGGGTGAGAAGTGGTTGGAAGAAGTTCAGGGAGCTGCTGCCTCTCCTGACATTGAGAGGACTCTCCTTACGTGCTAAGGGGTCTTTGTATGCAGCATGTGTTAGGAGTGTGATGCTGTTTGGTAGTGAGACCTGGGCAGGAAAGGAAGAGGATATTCGCAGGTTTAAACGCACAGAAATGACAGTGATTATGTGGATGTGCAGTGTGTCCCTGCGTGCAAGCCCTGGGGGGGCTGGGTTTACGGTGGAAGAGTTGAGAGGTAGGACGGGACTGGAGTGTTTTGGTGTTGTGATGAGGAGAGGTAGGCTGAGGTGGTGTGGACATGTGGAGAGGATGGGGGATGATAATTGGGTACAGAGGGTGAGAGGTGTTAA
This sequence comes from Birgus latro, assembly GCA_018397915.1. Lineage (NCBI taxonomy): Eukaryota > Metazoa > Arthropoda > Malacostraca > Decapoda > Coenobitidae > Birgus > Birgus latro. The sequence continues at coordinate 49,685 of JAGKTI010000819.1, read as the reverse complement.
TACTGGGGGAGGGGTAGACCGAGAAAGACATGGGACGAGGCCATTAAGTGTGACTTAAGGGTTAAGGGACTGAACAGGGAGGCTGCCAGGGATCGAGCAGCGTGGAGAGCCGCCATTAGGTGACCAAGGCCGACGCATGCAAGCATGTTGGAGCCTTCAAAAACGAAACGAAACGAAACGAAAGTTGCACTTTTGTCTCCAAAGTTAATTTGGCCCAGGAATTAGCAATAGAGGACTACCCTTGCAATTTTTGTTGTTGCAGATTACAGGTATAACTTTTCATGCAACATAAAACAGAAATTACTTTAATCAGTCAGCTTCTTAACCTGATTTTTTTTTTTTTTTTTTTTGTCATTTAATTTTGCTTTACTTATTTATCAATTTTATCACTGCATTCTTAAAAAATTTTCAGATTATTACACATTTGGCCACTAACACTGATCACATGATGAACCAGTGTTTTACACTTTAGTAGATGCTTTAGAAGGAAGCAGGTTCAGCACAACTGGCAGTGATAGTCAGGGAAGACTGTAAGCTATTTTGATTTCCAGTATTAAGATTATCGAGCATACAGTACACAGTCATTTTCAAACTGAATGTTACTGATGTGTTATTTTTAGCTTAAAAAAATGTTATTTACATTTTGTAAGTGTAGATGAAAAAAATATTATTCAAAATTGATAATGTTTTGAGACCATAATGAAAGTTTAATTTTGTATGTTCAGGTTACATGAGAGTGAAGAGAAAGTTGAATGTGGTACCCCTGATTCTGGATATACCAGTCACTGTTCCAGCGCCACAGGATCGCCATAATATTGTGGGGCCCAGGCTTTGTCAAGGACAGAGTTTCCACCTACTCTAGTCTTCTCTCAAACTCCAGTGTGCTGGGTATGGTACATGTACATACTTATAACACTAGTTAATTTTTATGGTGTATTTTCTCTGGTCTGGTTTATTACTTCACTTTGTACACATGTTGCAAATATTATGATCTTGTTTCAGTTATTATACTGTACTCAATATAAGACTTCTTTTGCAAATCCAGTAGAACAGGTCCCCTTATAAGTTTCAGAAGATGTGGTTGCAGCGTATCACCAAAAGCTCGAACACACACACACACACACACACACACACACACACACACACACACACACACACACACACACACACACACACACACCCACACACACACACACACACACACACACACACACACACACACACACACACACACACAACTCTTCAAAAGTTTCTGAAGTTTTTAAACCTGGCCAAGTGGGTGCTGTTACAAAAAGACTTTGTATTTTGAAATGGATATCAGTGGTATTAGCACTGATGTAGCTGTGTGGCCTGTTGGTGCTTTTGAATGAAGATGTGATATACAGTACTGTACAGTACTTTGGTTTATGTCTAATGCTTTTCTGTGATGGAAGTGTAAGATATTATTTAAGTATTGAATGTTTTATGTACCATGTAGTTCAAGGTTTGGTTGTGAGTAGTTTATTTTGGTAATTTCATGAAAAAATCAGTCTTCTGTTTATCAGGAATGACTCCATACATTTGGAGTGCTTCACACTGTATAACGGGTATTATAAACCATTGATATCCATTTGTTTACAGTATTAAAATAATGATCTGTATTCTCAACCTCCACTGAGCTGTCATTCCAGTTAGATTATGTTTTACATAGAAAACAGTAATGTTACATCTCAGTTTTAGCTTTCATCAGCATAAAGTGTTACATCTCAGTTTTAGCTTTCATCAGCATAAAGTGTTACATCTCAGTTTTAGCTTTTATCAGCATAAAGTAGAGGGGTCATAAAATGTTAACTAAATGTGGCAATTATTGTAACCCAATTGTAATTAATACCAGAGTTGCTAATAATACCCTAGGGATGTAAGACAGCTCAAATATAGCTATCATAGATGTCTGCATTTATTAACATACTAAGAGAACTATTACCGATATACAGATAATGTCGTCCATCCATCATCCAATCCTATGTTGCCCCATGAGGAGTGCAGGAGCCTGGGGCTAGGCAAGTTGGTCCCAACATTTAAGATGAGAGTGACCAGCCTCACTCATCCCTGGGTGGCATTACGTGAGCAATAAACCCCAACCACACCTTGGATAATGTCGTTCAGGAAATATTTTGGAAAATTTCCTCACAGCTCAAAAACTATTAAGTTTTGTTTATAGAAATGGTATTTTACGTTAATTAATTAATTTATAAGTGGTTTGTGGGGGCACTAACCATCCATTCACTCAATGTAGTGCCACTCTCGGGCACCTGCCCTTTCCTCTCTTCCTTCTTTCCATCCTTCCTCTTCTGTCTTTCTTTCCTTCTGTCTATGGGTGACTCTACACTGAGTTACAAACCAAATGGTTTCCTGTACACCAGGAAACCATTTACTACACTGGATGGTAACCATATAATCAAATTATGGCACCTGGAGGTTTAGTGGGTAATGAAAGGGCACCAATCAGATTGAGCCTATGTAGGCTTATATCCAAGGTGTGGTTGGGGTTTATTGCTCACATAATGCCACTCATGGATGAGTGAGGCTGGTCACTATCATCTTAAATGTCAGGACCATTTTGCCTAGCCCTGGGCATCTATTCTCCTCATGGGGCAACACTGGATTAGATGATGAATGAATGAATGTTAAATGAATGAATTCCATTATTGCATTCAGTGGCTTTTTCTTTTTCTGCATAATCGAAGGATAGAGTCCAGTTATCACAAGCATATTCAACAGTTTTTTCTGTAATAGGCTCCCTGCCTAAGTGTGACAACATTTGATGACTTCAAATCAACATTCCTTGTATTTTTGGAGAGAGAGGGTGCAGTGGTGTATTTTTCTTAACAGTACAACACTGGACAATGACCTTTAATGTTAACAGTGTACCATAAGCTGACTGTACTATAACATACAGCATATTTCAAGTGTTAGTGTTAGGTGTTTTGTCTCTTGCTGTCAACATTTCCAGAGCACTAGGTTAGTGTCTGTTAGTGATTTTACAATGGTGCTATTTCCTTTTATTTTTATTTTTTTTACCAAAGCAAAGTTTATTTCCTTAGTCTTAAGTGGACTGTGATACCTCCACTTAGTTAGGATTAGGTAAGTCCCTGTTTATTTTAAATATTTTTGTGAATGTGTCATATTTGCTTTCAATATATAGTTTCAAGTTTCATTTGCAACAAAAAGCTTGATTATCTGTGTTCTAGTCATAGTTAATGTTTTTGTTTACTGCTGTACATGTCTGAGTTGCATAATTGTCTCTCAGGCACATGAAGTGAAACACCAGTGTGCCTCAGTTGATATACATCTGAGTTGTGTAATTGTCTCTCAGGCATATGAATTAAAACACCAGTGTGCCCCAGCTGATACACACCTGAGTTGTATAATTGTTTCTCAGGTATATGAATTGAAAGGTATATGAACTGAAATACCAGAGTGCCTTAGTTGAAACATACCTGAGTTGAATGATTTTCTTGAGCATAGGAGTTAAAACACCAGTGTGCCTTTTGAAACTGGTTCATCTTAGAATTCTGAATGATAATCCAGTTTTTACATGAAAAATTTATCATTTGAAGTACAAGTCTTCTTCAGTAATGCACTGTAGGTGGATAATATTTAGCTTTTCACTTTGTTTTGCTTTAGCAATTTCTCTTCTGTGCATGGAACAAACCTATATTTTGCCAAGATTCATTTAACTGCGTCACTCTGATGACAATGCAGTACTGAATTTTATTCCTGCAACCATGATAATTTTACTGTGAGTGGAGATTTTTCAAACGAGAGGGGTTAGATATAGCCTCCATTAATCCCCCCACTACATCACTGGTAAGCTGAATAAAGTAATCAAGTATTGTCAAGAATAAATTCATCGTACATCACTGCATTGAAAGCATTAAATACAGTCAGAAATTTAGGAGGCCCAGTGTAAATTATTATTACATCCTATGTGAATGATCTGAATAGTGTCACTGGTCGTTTACACTGCATTGCACTATACACAGTCATGTGTAATTGTTATACATCAGTGTCTGAGGATGTATTGTTGTATACTGTAATTACAAATACATTATTAAGTTAAATAAACCCTAATTATATGGCAAGTTATTAAGTCCCTTTTGCAAAACGACATAATAATGATATTTCGTCATCTCATCCTTTCTTCGTAAACTCCCCTTTGCAACATTACAAAGGAATGAGTAAGCTTCAGAAATATGAAACAAGATATACAATAAGAACTAGCCACTAAGTGCCGGATGAATGTGCTGTACCAAACATCTTGTCACTTGACCTTATCTGGTGCAGGATCTAATGTTTGCCCCCTATATGACAAATGATGCCGAGTGTTAGGTTACAGTTATTTACCTCCCATATGTTGCACTGTACTTTCATTCATTCTTCTTTTAGTAATAATGTCAATATTTTTTTTCCCAGTAAATTTTACAAGCTTTTCGTATTGCAACAGTCCCCCCCTGGGGAGGGGGTGGAACAATACTTCCCCAGTATCCCTGCTTAACCACTTAACCGCGGGTCGTCAATCTCGTGATGGTCGGTGGCAATGAATCAAACCTCCTGGGAAATAATTGATTAGTGTTTCTAGTGATAGTATCAGGCATTGGTATTCATATTACGGGCTGTCGGGAAGTGTAAATTGGAGATTTCGTTACCCAAACTCAGAAGTCTCCATAAATCATATGGTAGTCGTTGAGTGCTAAAAAAACATCCCATGAGAAAGCTGAAGGTATGTGCCATATGCATATTTAATTATAATGCTCTAGGACAAAAAACTGATTTTTGGCAAATATTTTTAAAAAATGAGTTGGAGCGCAATTTACCCACGCGGTATGGGCAGGAACCGCCTCCATCAACCCCGCGGTTAAGGGGTTATGTGGCCTGTTGTCTCTCCAATCTTCATTTTATTACTGCCTCTTCTCTTTTGTACTACCTTCTTGATGATTCTGGGTTTCTCCCACCCTTTATTTTCCCTCACCACCTATCAGAAAATACATCTGGTTTCATGAATAGTTTAAGGACCTCCCAGTGATATCAACCCATCCTTCCTTGCTTGGTCAAGCCTTTCAACGAAATGATCAATCAGGCCACTTCATCACTAAGCCACTTTTAACACCAAGCTGCTTCATCGCCATCATCTCAATGCCACGATTCCTTCAATGCCAAGAGCCTCTCTACGTCAAAACCACTTCTCCTTACCTGTTTCTGTTCCATTGCTAGTCATATATATTTGCTTTGAATTAGTCCACATGATCTTTGATATCTGGCACTAGGAATCCATTATTCAACTTAGTATGAAAACCATCAAATACATGAACTGTACATTGACAAGGATTATACAGTCAGTTGCCTGACACTTTGCTGTGTTCCTATTGATATGTGGTTTGGAATGCCATAAGTTGTGTGGGGAGTTGCAGATAGGATTCGGCTAGATGGGTGGAGCCCATTGGTGGGATATGGAGGGAGAAAGACCAGTGAAAAAAAAAGAGAAAGTGACTTAGGTGAATGAAAGAAAGGGGTCCAACAAGAGTATGAAACCCATGGCAATTTATTAATGAGAAATATGAAGGAAATTATAATCTAGGATGCAAAATTAATGTAACCTCTTTTGAAAACAAGAAAAGAAAAAATTGAAGTATTCAGTAAATACAAAAATTTTATATCCCCCCTCCCCCTTCTTTGCTTGTTATCCTCATGGGGGGCTTCAGAGATGCTGAACATTGACTGGGACGATGTGTAGGGGAACTCTTGCAGGGTTTCTTAACAAAGTTCATGGTAGTGTGTGGTTTGCATGCTGGGTAGACACCACATCTGCTTATCTCCATTCTGTTCTGTCCTCTCCCCACTCCTTTGGTCCCTGTTGCTGCCTCAGCTAATTTTACAAGGCCCTTTTCTTCAACAGTTGCGTCTTCTTTCCTTTTTCTCCTATCCGATATATTCTATCTTTGGCATTAAATAGAGTGGACTTTTCCACATTCATCAAAATTCTCATCAGCAGCCCTAAACATGTTGCAACAGGACGGATTAGGACGTGCCCTATTGGTCTGGCCAATTGTGAGGACCATGGTGGTCTGGCACTACCCCAGTGAATGAACCTTTGCAGAGGCAGAACTATTGCTGAGCCACAGCTGTGGATGCAGGGGTGTTGTTGTTCTGTGGTGGAACGAATACCTCAACCATTGGCTGATGGATCAACATTGTGCTGAGCCTGCTTTTCCACACACTGTTGCTGTCCCCTCTTGGGTAGGGTAAGGAATGCATGTTTAGAGCATGGTCCCTGCCTGGGTTACTGGCTGGGCCTCTAGGCTCTGGATTCTGCCCACACGATCCTTTCTTTTTCAATGGTCATGATGAGTTCCCTGCCTCATTCCTGCTAATGTTCTGGCCCCAATGATGGCCTCGGCTCCTCTTCCTGCTACTTCTCCGACTCTTCTTACTGTTTCCCAACCCCTGCTTACCTCTCCTGTTTTGTCCTGCTTAACTATGCCAGCTCCCACCTCACAGTCCCATATGTCTACAACTCTGTCCACCTGTACATCTATAGTAACTTTTGAACCTTATTTGCCTCCGCTCCCCTCCTCCATCTATCCTTCCTGCTTCTTCGGCTTCCTTGTCCCGTCCTCATACTTCTTCCCTATTTACTGACTTTGTCTTGATCGGAACACCTCTCTTTCAGGCCCCAGACTTGGTTCCACTGTTTTAGGATCACCTCACAAATGGATGACCTCTCGCTTTACCTTTCTGTGTTATGCCATATAAGCACCAATATTATGTTCTCTGTGTGACCCAGTGGCTCTCATCTTAAAGTGCTCAGTGCAACCCAAGCAGGAAAAGTTAAGTCTATAGTTGATTCTTCTGGTAATCCAGTTTCAGTCTCTCCAGATGCCCGGTTAAATTCATCTACAGGTACTGTCTGGCCTCCCTCTTTTTTTGTCCTTTGGTAATCGGACTTTTGCTGACTGTTCTGAGGATATTTGACTCTTGCATTCTGACAGTCGCCCAGTTCCTTCTGTTCATTGTTATACCATCCACCCCCGTGGATGCCACTAGCAACTGGCTAACACTGCCAAAATTGTATTCGAGTCTCGCGATCTTCCCTCTTCTGTCATCATCGGGGACACTGGCCTTCCTGTTACAGAATATGCTCCTCCCCCTAGTGAGTGCACTTCCTACTGACATTTTGGCCATCTAGCCAAATACTGCATGTCAGAGGCTGTCTGCCCCAACTGTATGCAAGCTGGACACTCTTCATCCACATGTACATCTAATTTCCTGTCTTGCCCGAACTATGGAGGTCACCATACAGCCACATACAGAAAGTGCCCTGTCTACATTTTTTAAGCCAAAGTGTGATCCATCCACTGGAAAACTGGACTTACTGTTAGGGAAGCACGTCACTTAGGTCGCTCCCCTGGCATCTGTGCACATGTATCACTACCTACTCCTATGTCACAAGTCTCTGGCTCTTTTGGTTCTCCACTTCTGCTCCTATCTCCAATTCTTTCATTGCTTTTGTGTCGCTTTTTGATTCCTCTTCATCTTTTCCCCCCTCTTGTTAGTTGTGCACCTTCTGCCCCACCTCCTTCCTATTCAGTATGTTCCCATTTTTCTCCTCCAGCACCTTCTCCCCATGCTAGCAAACATAAGAGTGCTGTTGTGTCTTCTCCATCTCATTATCCTGGTCTTTCCTCCTCTCCCTCTGCTGCTCAGCCTACCCAATACTCCCCCTTCTCCAAACGCCACCACCATAATTATCTACTGCTGGTTCACACTCAATCTTTGTCTTATGGATCAGAATCCCTGCAAAGTATCCTCAACTACATTCACTGTATCTCTTCCTTGCCTACCCTTGTCATTGCGGAAATACATTCCCCACCTCCTCCTCCTCCTATTCCTCCTACCTCTTCTAAGCCTCCTCCTCCCATCCCTCCTACCTCTCCTGAACCTCCCCCTTCTCACTCTTGTTTTCCTCTCTTCCTCTGTCCAGCCACCTACCTCCTTCATGATCACTATGCCCTTCCTGTCTTCTTTGATCTCTTCCATTCTTGATTTATCTATGCCTCCTGGATACTCTCTCCCTCAACGCAATAAACAAACACTGCGCTTCATCCAGACTTGATTCTTTCTTGCTATGACACATCTTTAGTGGAATGTAAGAGGCTTTTGTACCTGCCGTACGGACCTTTGTTTCTTTGTTTCCTCCCATAAAATTTTTCTTTCTCTCCCTTCAAGAAACCTTTCTTTGTACTGTACTTCCCCAGTTCCTATTCCTAGCTATAATTTTCTTGGATCCTCTCCATAATATGATGCTGCCCTCCTTATCTGCAGTGATGTTCCCTTTGAACATATCTTTCTTTTCCTATCCCTTGTACCTCTCTTCGTGTCTTGTCCATCACTGTATCACTGTTAGTTTTTTCTCTCCTGTCCCTCCTGATTTTCTAAACTCTGTCTCACTCTTTCATTCACTTCTTCCTCCGATTCTTCTTCATGGTGACTTCAACTGCCAGCATCCTCAGAGAAAAGAGTGTGTGATCACCACTAGAGGATGTTTATTAGAACAATTTCTTAAGATCTCTTTGTCCTTAGCACTTGCACCCCTACTCACTTTGACCTCTGTACTTATTCCCTCTCTTGCTTGGATCTGTCACTTTGTTCACCTTCAATTTTTCTCCATTTCCATTCCCCATCAAACTCTTTGTTGCCACTTACTATCCTTTTCCTCATTCCCCCCGTTGATTGCTCCATGCTACTGTGTCGCTTTCTTCCCTTACAGTGTTCCCCTCTTTCTCCTTCCTCATTTTCCTCTCCACAAGATATGTTGTTGTTCTCCTTGTCCTGGTTTTAAGTGCTGCTCTTATTGCCATTCACCGTGATACGCAACTGTCTACTGTCATATGTGTTCTTTGGTGGACTACTTGGTCGTGGGTCTTGCATATGAAACCTGTCGCCTGGAAGGTTTTTGTCGTACACAGTCTACATCTGATCAGATTCATGGTCACCTCCTATTTCGCCAGGCTTCTGCTGTCTTCTGTCATACTATCTGTCAGGCCAGGCATTCTAGTTTTTTTTTTTTTTTTTTTTTTTTTTTTTTTTTTTTTTTTTTTTTTTTGTCCGACTCTGGGCATAGGCTTTACAGCCTGCTATCAAGGCCCAGTCGTCCTCCTACATACCATACACCTCTACATGTCACCACTTCGGCGCTTAACACCCACCGTCCATATTGAATACATGCTAGGGCTGTCTCATACAGGACTGGTGTATTGGCAGTTGGAGGTACTGTGTTTCTTCTATTTCTGAAAACACACCTATTGCAGCAATTTGGTCCCAACTTTGTAGGATATTAGGCTAACATATCCCACCCCGAATTCTGGTTCTTAATATCGATGGCTGGTCCATGGCTGATTCTTCCTTAGTTGCAGATGCTTTTGGTAATTATTTTTGTCTTGTTAGTAGTAGATCTCATCTCTCTCCAGAATTTCATTGTCATAAAGTTTATTCTGAATCTGTACCAATCAACTTTGTCAACTGAGGGAGTTCTTAACACTACCCTTGTTCTTCATGAATTGTCATCTTCACTTAACTCCTGTAAAAATACAAGTGAAGGACTTGATAGTGTTCATATCCAACCACCATCTAATCCTATGTCACCCCATGAGAAGCATAGGAGCCCAGGGCTAGGCAAGTTGGTCCTGACATTTAAGATGAGAGTGACCAGTCTCACTCATCCCTGAGTGGCATTATGTGAGCAATAAACCCCAACCACTCCTTGGATATAAACCTACATAGGTTCAATCCGATCGGAGCATCTTAACCGGTCATGTCCCGACCGATTTCCAGCCTACGATACCACAAAATCCCGAGCATTTTTGGAAATTTTTCTTTATTGGCTCAAACCTTCACTTTTGGTGAGTAACATCGAAAATTCAGAGAAATCGCGATCCTGTGCTTAAAACTGTTGATGATACAGGTGTCATGAAACTTTACGTTTTCCTTCGTTTTCAAGGTACCTGGCTAAAGAAAACGAACTATGGAAGGGTTAACTAATTCAAGCCACTTTCAGTTACGTATTTACTTATGTATTTGGTACGAATTTATGTGTAGTAACAGACTATATTGGTTTTAACACATGTAGGCAATAGAAGCATTGTTCAGTCACCAAACACATATCACATATGGCACCTTCCTTTATGACATTACCACCTCATCATTTCTGTTTGTTTCTTGCTCTAGCTTCTTTATTTCTTTGTCCTCCACCTCAGGAATCACCTTCACCATGAATTTCGTCATTGGAGAGACCGTGGGGCAACATACCTTTACTGGCCAGCTTACTGCTAACGGGTGAATTGCCCAGTGTGGGGGGGAAGGGGGGGTTAGGTGGGGCCCAGGCAGTATCCCCACTTGACAGCAGGTAGAGGAAGGTCTCCCACATATGCCTATAAAAAATCACCCTTGAAACTTGAAAATTGTGCAAATTATGACCCTTGCAACTGCGCAATGTACCCATACGTCGATGGGATTCCTCGGGTTAATTGCCCACTAAACCATCAGGTGCCATAATCTGGTAATATGGTTACCACCCAGCATAGTAAATGATTCCCTGGTGTACAGGAAACCACTTGGCTTGTCACTCAGTGTAGAGTCACCCATAGGCAGAAGGAAGAGGAAAGAAAGAAGGAAAGAAAGACACGAGAGAGATTGTAAAGTCACCCATAGGCAGAAGAAAGAGGAAAGAATGAAGGAAAGAAAGACAGAAGAGGAAGGAAAGAAGGGAGGAAATGGCAGACACCCAAAGCAGCACTACACTGAGTGAGTGGATGGTGAGCATCCCCTATATTAAAACATCTTTCCCCACAAGCCATGTCATTTCTCTTAGCCCTCTCTAAGAATTTCTGGACTGAAGATTTCTTTCCTCCTGACTGATGTATGGTGTTCATCCTCCTTTTTCTTCATCCATCCATTCATCATCCAATCTTACGCTGCTCCATGAGGAGCATTGGTAAGCCCGATCACCATCCTCAAGATTATCGTCCCATAGCCCTGACTAGTTATTTGTTAACTTATTGAACAGGTGGTCAATACTCAACTCATGTGACACCTTAAATCCTGTTGTCTTCTTTCCCCCTTACAGTTTGGTTATTGCAAAGCATGCAGCACCTTAGACCCTCTCCTTAGACTCAAATGTTTTATCTGCTCTACTTTTTCACTCTGCCAGTCAGTCATTGCTGTCTTTCTTTATTTTGAAAAGACCTATGATACTGCATGGAGGTATCATATTCTTCTTTGTTCTCTTGGTCTACAGTGTAACATAGGTGTTTTTCTTCAAAATTTTCTTTCCCTCCAAACCTTTTAGGTCCACCTTTTCCATGCCTTTCCCCAACACAAAGGTGTCCCCCAGGACTGCATCCTTAGTACTACCCTATTTCTTACAGCTGTGAATGGCATTGTCTCCTGACTAACCCCATCTGTTTCAGCCTCTCTGTATGTTGATTCTGCTAATTACACTGCAGATTCAGACCTGCCTCATCTCCAATCCTCTTTTCAGTCCGTCACTGATGGTCTCAAATGTGGATTGCTACTCATGGTTTTCATTTTTGTGCCTCTTAAGTCCTGTGTAGTAATGTTTACATGTCCACAAACCATACCACAGCCTTCTCTTTACCTGTATAACACCCCTCTTTCCTACTGCTTCTTAACCATTTTTCTTGGCCTCATATTTGACTCCCAATTAAACTAGAATGCACATGTTTTTTTCCCGAGTCTTCTACTCTTTATTGTCTTCATTTGCTGCAAACACTGTCTCATCTTTCCTGAGGTGCTGATTGTGTCACACTTCTTTGATTTCACTGTCCTAATTTTTTCTAAACTTGATTATGGCTGCCTCTATTTTCACTCTTTCATAGCTAGATTCCGTTCATCATTCTTGTCCTCGTTAAGCTATTGGTACTGTTTAGTCAACTCCTACTGCAAGTTTTTGTGTTGAATCAGGCATTCCTCCCTCTCTTATTGTTGCTCGCTTCTCACTATTAGGTCTTATACATATCTCCCTCAATTTCCTACTCGGTTACTCCATTCTCCAAGCCCTTCTAAACACTATTTTCACTCAGTCTTTTTGTGTTGAATCAGGCATTCCTCCCTCTCTTATTGTTGCTTGCTTCTCACTATTAGGTCTTATATATATCTCCCTCAATTTCCTACTCGGTTACTCCATTCTCCAAGCCCTTCTAAACACTATTTTCACTCAGTCTTCCATCTCCTTTTTCCTTTCCCCCATTGGATCCCCACCCTTCTTCAATCTATTGATTTCACCTTTCCTCCTATTTTTACTTTGTCCAGTGTCCTTCCCACTTTGGTTTCTGCCTCCTCCAGTGGTCTGCCCTTCTTTTCTCCCATGTTCTGAAAGTCTCCTTGCCTCAGATACTTTTCACTCCCTTTTTCTTGAATATATGTGTCCTACATATTATGTCCTGTCACCCTTCTGCCACACACATCTTTACTGATATCTAAAATTTTACCATGGTGTCTAGTTTGCTGCTGTGTTCCCTGACTCCTTCCAAAGTACTCTTCCATCCATTGCAAGTATTCTCTTTGCAAAACTGTTTACTATTCATTTTGCTCTGAAGTCTCTTCTGAGGTTCTCTTCCTCCGCCTTTGTAATTTTCTTTGATTCTCTCAGTGTGCTCACTTCCTTACACACCTTGCCTTCTCATCCTTTGATCATCCAATTTCTGAAGTGGCTGTTCCATCCTTCTGTTCGGAAAAAGTCAGTTTCCTTCTGCTGGCACGTTCTGCTACTCTTGTCTCTAGGTCCTTTCTCTGCCCCACTCCTGCTCTTCATTGTCTTCCCCTCCTTACCAGTCTCTTCTGTGAATGTTGGCAATCCTCCCTTTGTTCACACTGTAACTGCCCTATGACTACTCATCACCTCTTTCTTGATTGCTCGTCTACACTCCAACACTGTTTCACAGCTGTCCCTTTCCTTTCCTCACTAGGTCAGCCCCCACATTTTCCTCACTAGGTCAGCCCCCACAGCTTACTGATTTCCTAGGTGACTCTTTCACTATTTCTATTTCCAATATTATCACTTTTCTTACTGCACTTCACATCATACATTTAATATAATTATTTCACCCACTTAGCCAAATAGCCACATTATGGCTTGGTGCTAGATCTTCATTATTCCTTCCTTCCTTCCCTCAGATTAAGAAATAACTCCATCTCATACAGCAAACCCTCAGCTTATGCATTAACTAAGCTTCCAGTGTTCTGAGAAACCATGGAAGCAGGCCCTTACACTGCATTATAATAAAGCAAAAGTTAACTTAATGAACTACCCAACCATACATGATCCCACTGTGCTTTCAAGGTTTCTAAGGATGTATCCTACTATACATAGGTAAAACAGATATGACAGTGACAAGTTTGACCCTTTTGCTGCTGATCTGATTTCTTAACCACACACTCATGCTGGTCCCAAAGGTGTTCATTCCATTCATTCATTTCATCCATCACCCAATCCTGTGTTGCCACATGAGGAGCGTAGGAGCCCGGGACTAGTCCTGACATTTAAGATGAAAGTGACCAGCTTCACTCGTCCCTGAGTGGCATTATGTGGGCAATTAACCCCAACCATCCCCTTGATATAAACCTGCACCAGCTCAATTCGATTGAAGCGCCTTAATTACTAAACCACCAGGTGCCATAATTTGGTTATATGGTTACCACCCAGTGTAGTAAATGGTTTCCAGGTGTACAAGTAACCATTTGGCTTGTCACTCAGTGTAGAGTCATCCATAAGCAGAAAGAAGAGGAAAGAATGAAGGAAAGTAAGACCGAAAAGGGTGTGTAAAGTCAACAGTAGGCAGAAAGAGGAGGAAAGAATGAATGAATGAAAGACAGATGAGATAGGTAGGAAGAGAGGAAAGGGCAGACACCCCAAGGAGCACATCAAGTGGGTGGATGGTAAGTGCCCCCAGATACCACAGAAGCATCCTTTCAAGTTTTGAAAATGGCAATTTTCTTCATTGCGGAATTGTTAATTGTGAGGTGGGGGGGGAGACGGAGGATGGGATGGAGTGGAGAGATATATATGAGAGAGAGGGGTGTGAGTGGGGGGAAGACAGCAAAATGGCAGGGGACAGGGCGACATGACGGTGATTTGTTTGTGGCCACCCCTTATGGGATTAAGGTATCTGGCTATACATAGATAGATAGAACTGTAAAACTACTGCACAGCTACCTACAGAAATATTACTCCCTGATTCAGTCCCTTCAGTTGCTACCAATCTGAGATGCATCAATCCTGACTGGTGAATGAAAGAAAAAAAAATCCCCATATTTGTAGTGCATCTTCTGTATGCAGGTACTGTATATGACCTTCATAAAAGTTCGTAAAGTGCAGTAAATGTCATATGAAAAGTTAATGCATTTATGATTGTATATATGATGCTTTTTCCCTCAGTCACCCCCAAAGACTGATACTAAATGCAATGGCCCAAGCCTTGTAAACAGATTTACAAGTTTTGTATTGCATGCAGTGATCAGATACCATAATGAAAATGGGTAATGTTGTTCACAGATATACAAGCAATACACGCACCACAAATACAGTAGTGCAATATTGTACACACACACACACACATGACTGTACATGAGGTGCAGAGGGTGCCTATAGATTGATGCCAATGGCAGCTGCACAACTGGGTATCAGTGGGGTAAAGTTCTACCATCATCACAACAACTGGCATCACTACCACTGCTTCAACAATCATTTCCACTACCAAAACTATGCAGCTTTCTGTAATATTTGTGTTCATGGTGGGTGCTGCATATAAGGTGGTGGTCATATTTACCCCCACCCCCTCATACCTTAATGGGACTCCATAGTGGTACAGTGTGGAGGTTTGGTTGCTGGGTGGATGCTGCATTTGGGTTTCTCCACTTGGTTCTGCCCTCTCCCTTATCCTTAGTTCCCTGTCACTCTGCCTTAATTAATTTTGCAGGGACGTTTTCTTCTATTATTTCTTCCTTCTTCTCCTGCCCTATCTGTTTTATCTTTGGCATAAAATTGTGTGGAATTTTCCACAGTCATCAAAATTTTTGTCAGTGGCCCTTAGGATGTTGCAACATTAAAACTTAAGGTGTACCTATGGGCAGTTGGTCTGGTCAATCGTACAGACCTCCGTGGATTTGCACCACCCCAGTATGTGGATCTTTGCAGAGACGGGAGTACTACCAGGCTGCAGCTGTGGATCCAGGGTTGCTGTTACTTTTTGATGAACTCTCGGCCATTGGCCACCATCCCAACATGTGCTTTGGGACTGCTGTTCTACAGTGCTGCTATCCCCTTTAAGGTAGGGTAGGCAGTGAATGCTTGGAGCTTTGTCCCTGCATGGGTCTTTGGCCAAGCCTCTAGACTCGGTTCCACCCACACGGTCCTTTCTTTTTCACCAGTCACGATGAGCCTTTATTGTCTACGTTTGATTATGGAAAGTGTCTCGAGTTCCCCCTCCCCATCTTGCCGATGTTTGACATCAGTGATGACCCCCAGCTCCTTTTCATGTTAATTCTCCAACTCTCACTACTTAATCTCGAACTTCAACCATTTTGTCAGGCTTACCTATGCCAGCTTCCTTCAAAACCCCTTATGTCTATGACTCTATCCACCTGTTTGTCTTCTATAGTGACTTTTGAACCTTTAGTGGTAGGTGGGGATGCCCATCATCCATTCATTTGATGTAGTACTGCTCTGGGGTGACTGCCCCTTTCCTCTCTTCCTTCCCTTCTCTTCTGTCTTCCCTTCTTTCTTTCCTCTTCCTTCTGTCTACGGGTGACTCTACACTGAGTGACAAGTCAAATGGTTTCCTGTACACCAGGGAACCATTTACTGTGCTGGGTGGTAACTATATAACCAAATTATGGTGCCTTGTGGTTTAGTGGGTAATTAAGGGGCTCCAATCGGATTAAGCCTGTGCAGGTGTATATCCAGAGGGTGGTTGGGGTTTATTGCTCATGTTATGCCTCTTGAGTGAGTGAGGCTGGTCACCCTCATCTTAAATGTTAGGACAAACTTGCCTAGCCCTGGTCTCCTGCACTCCTCATGGAGCAACACAGGATTAGATGATGATGAACCTTATTTACCTCCATCCCCTCCTTCATCTACCTTTCCTGTCTTCAGTTTCCTTGTTTCATCCTCATCCTTCGTCCCTACTCACTACCTCTTTCTGAACCATCTTTCTCTTCTTGTCCCATCCTTATCCTTCATCCCTACTCACTCACCGTTCCTTAACCACCTTTCTACAGTATTTGGGCCCCAGATGTGGTTCCAATATTTCAACATTACCTCACATACGGATGACTTCGAACCTTCATCTCTCTGTTACACCAATTAGTAAGTATTGATGTCACCTTCTCTGTGACTCAATGGCTTTTGTCTTCTAAAAGTGCTAAATGCAGCTCAAGCTGAAAAAAATAAGTTTTTAATTGATGCCTCTGATAATCACATTTGGGTCTCTCCAGATGCCCAATTAAACTCCTTTACAGGTACCTCATCTTCCATCTACTTTGTCCTTTGGTAATACAAATTTTGGTGTCTGTTCTGATGAGAGTCACCTCATTCTTTCCGAACATCATCACCCGGTTCTCTCTGCACTGTTCCTCCCTGTGGTCACTGCCAACAGCATGCTAAAATTGCCAAAATAGTATTTGATTCCTGTGATCTTCTCCCTTGCGTCATCATCGGGGGCACCTCTCTCTTCAGTGCACATTCTGCTGGCATTTTGGTCACCCAGCCAAGTGCTGCTGATCACAGACTGTCTACCCCATGTGCTCAAGCTAGACATTCCTTCTCCTTTCCTATACAGTAGGCGCGGAAAGTATTGACGCTTTTTTGCCGACGTCATTTTTTTCGCGTTAAGTGAAGTAGGGTCAATACTACCTTCCCCTGTGATGCGAAATGAGCTGACACTTTTTCAACGGGAGCTGGCAACCCTGCTTGATAGGTTTGGCACCACAGGAGCAGGCTCAGTAATGTTTGGGCAGCCACAGGAGGAGGATTGTCTCTGTGTGTGATGCACAACGAGGGCATGTTTTGACTCAAATAACACAGTTATTTGGTTACCTACCACATTCTCATCATGCCTAAAGTAACCACAAGCAAGGACAAACGTGTGGAAGTGATTACTTTATAAAGCTGGCCACAAACTCCCATTTATTGCAAATCAGATGGTGTTAGACTGAGGTCAGTGCAGAGACTGGTGAAGCGGTTCAAGGACAGTGGGGAGGCCATTCCTCCCACTCCACTTCCCAAGCCTGGAAGACCTCGTAAGACAACCTTCAGGACCCTTCAGCTGATCTCGAGGCAAGTTAGCAAGGATCCAAGGCTAACAGCATGGGATTTAAAAGAAAAGAACCCACAGTTGCTGGCAGATGTGTCTGTCAGAAGTGTGCAGCAGCTGTTGCATGACGATCTGGGCTACAGGAGTTTTTGTGCTCTTAAAAAACCACTGCTAACTGCACTTCAGAAGAAAAAGAGAGTAAATTTTTGTAAGAAATATCTTGCCTGGAGTGAGGAGCAATGGAAAACTGTGCTTTGGAGTGATGAGTCAACATTTACTGTCACTGGTACCCCTTCATCACGAGTGTACCACAAACCAGGCAGTGACCCCCTGGATCCTAAGTACACTTCCAAGTTTGTTAAATACCCAGCCTCACTCATGGCTTGGGGCTGCTTTACATATTATGGTGTTGGTGAGTTGGTAATTCTACCTGCAAATGAAAAAGTGAACCAGAACAATTATTTGGAGCCATTATGTGATGTTTTAAGTGACTCTTTTGATAAAACCAAAGCAAGAGTATTTATGCAAGATTCTGCCCCTGCACATGTTGCAAAGTCAGTGAAACAGTGGCTAACAAACTGTGAGGTTCCCTTTATTCGAGATTGGCCCGGAAACAGCCCAGATATCAATCCCATTGAGAATTTATGGGTGCACATGAAGTGGCACATCATCTTTGCCTAAACTTGAGGCTGCAGTCAAGCAGCTATGGAGCAGTTTTAGTCCGTCTGTCCTGCAAAACTACGCCATCAGTCTCCCCAGATGCCTTAAGAAGATAATAAAGGTGAAGGGGAATGCGAGTAAATACTAAATTCAATGGTGAGTGTTAATTTATTTGTTTCTCCTTGCTAACCACAAGAATGTTTTCTTTTTTTAAGATGGCGTCAACACTTTCCGCGCCTACTGTACTTCCAGCTTCCTGCATTACCTGAACTGTGGAGGTCACCATGCATCCTCATACAGAAAATGCCTTGTCTACATTTTTTAACCAGAAGTGTCTTTTATTTACTGGAAAACTGGTCTTACCTTTCAGGGGGCCCATCATCCAGCACATCATTTGGATCACTTTCCTGACATCTATGCACACATGGTCCACACTACTCCAGTGTCGCAGGTCTCCAGTTCTTCTGGTGTCTTAACTTCATACTTGTTTCCAATACTTTCACTGCTCTTGTCTTCCTTCCTGATTCCTCTTCCTCTCTTTCCTCTTGTTAGTTCTGCATCCTCTACCCTGCCTCCCTCACATTATGCTCCCAGTCGTCTTCCTCACCCTTTTCTCGCTGTACTGGTAAACGTAGCCATGTCATTGTATCTTCCCTATCTCACATTCCTGGCTTCTCCCACGCTCCCTCTACCGGCCAATCTATCCAATGCTCCCGCTTATCCAAACATGAAACTCTCACTGGTTCCCACTCACCCTTTGTCTTCTCCAGAGGAAGCAGAATCCTTATTCTTAATTACCACCATCATACCTCTTCCTTGCCTACCCTTGTCACTGTGGAAGTATATTCCCCTTCCTTCTCATTCTCTCATACTCTCCTTCCTCCTGTCCCTCATGAGCCTACACCTCCCTTTCTGTTTCCCTCTATCCAGTCACCCTCCTCCATGTTCACTAAACCTTCCTGTCTTCCCCAACAGCTTCCATTCTTAATTTACATTTGACCCCTGTTATCCTCACCCTCAATGCTGTAAACAGTTATTGCACTCCTCCCAGACTTAATTCACTTTCATCTATTATGGTGCTCCAGTGGAATGTCAGAGGGTTCCATGCCCAGCGTATGGATCTTGGTTTCCTTATTTCCTGGGGGCAGGGTGGCTCAGTGGTACAGCTTCTGACTAGAGACCAAATGGTGAAGAGTTTGTGTCCCATCCGGGTAGCTGCCCTGCTGGGAAAGGTAGCACTCTCTCATCATCTAGCAGGGATAATGATATATCAAGGTCTAGCTCGGGGAATTCATTACCCCACATTTTAAAAAAATCCTCATGTAACCCTCTTCTCTCTCTCTCTCTCATCAGGAAGCCTTTCTTTGTACTTCCCTGATTCCCATTCCTGATCGTACTTTTGGATCCCAAGACACTGCCTTCCTTATCTACAATGATGTTCCCTTTGAAACTTTTTGTATAACTACTGTACTTCTATCCCTCATTCTTCTGTTCGTCTTTCTCCATCAATGGATCACTGTTAGCTCACTATTTCCATCCTTGTGACCCTCTTCATTTTCCAAACTTCCATCCTCCTTCACTCCCTTCCTCCTCTCATTCTTTTTGGTGACTTCAGTTGCTGACATTCTCCGTGGGGTGACTCAGTGATCACCACCAGGGGACAGTTATTAGAAGTTTCCTTCCTCTCAAGATTTCCTCATTAACACTGGTACCCCTACTCACTTTGATCTCTGCACTCATTCCCCCTCTTGCTTGGATCTGTCTGTTTATATCTTAATGTCTGATGGTCAGTATTAGAAGACAATCTTTTCACTGATCACTTACCCTGCCAAGCTCACTCTCGCCTCTTTTTGTCCTATTTTTCATCCACCAATTTGGTAGTTCTGTGCTGCTGACTGTGAGCTGTTTTCCTATCTTACAGTGTCCCCTATTCCTCCTCCTCCTCTCCACTGGATATGTTGACCATCTTCCTTGTTCTAGTTTTGACGTGCTGCTGTCACGTCATTCCCCATTACTGTATATGTGACCATCTACTGCCAAATGTGTTCCTTGGTGGACTTCTGCTTGTACACGGCCCCTGGAAAAGTTTTCATCGTAGAGTCCACGCCCGGTAATTTGCAGTCTCCTTGTGTTTCAGTGAGCTTCCACTGCCTTCTGTCAGGCTAAATGTCAAGTTGGAAGGACTACATTTCCACGGCTGCAAATACACCTGTTTCATCAGTTTGGTCTCAACTTCATAGGATATCCACCAAACATATTCCGCTCCAGGCTCCTGTTCTCAGTATTGATGGCCGATCCACTACTGGTTCTTTGTTAGTTGTGGATGCTTTATGCAATTATTTGTCTTATAGGTAGTGGGTCTCATCTCACCGCATTAAATCTGATTCTTTATTCCTGCCAATCTCCTTTGTCAGTTGAGGGAGTCCCTCATGCTCCATTCTTACCTTCACTTAAAGAATACATGCAAAATATTTGATGCTGTTCAGTATAGTATGTTAATGCTTCTCTCACCACAAGCCATGTCCTTTCTTTTGACCATCTGATATAAATTTTGAATGGAAAGTTTCTTTCCTCCTGACTGGCATGTAGCAGTCATCCTCCTATTTCTTAAACCCGCAAGTCACCATCCTCAAGATTGTGATCCCACAGCCCTGACTTGTTAAAGTAAACCTCCTGGAACAGACGATAGGTAGTCAACTCAAGTGGCACCATGAATCCAACTGTCGTCTATCCTCCATAAGTTGGGGTATTGCAAAGGCACCTTAGATCCTCTCTCTAGACTAAAAAAATTTTCTAAAAATTTTTTTTCTACCAATCAACCGTTGCTTTTTTTGTTTTTGTTTAATAATAAAGGAAAGGCCTACAAGATACTACATGGAGGTAAGTTCATTGTGTTACTGGGTCTTCACAGTGACAGGCATTTTTCTTCAGAAATTTCTCCCTCCAAACCTATCGTGTTCGCCTAGGAGCCCCAAACCTTTCATGTCCACCTAGGAGCCCACCTTTCTCGTGCCTTTCCCCAGCATGAAGGTGCCTGCCAGGGCTGCATCCTTAGTACCACACTTTTTCTTACAGATGTAAATGGCATTCTCTTCTCTACTTTCGTTTGTTTTGACCTCTCACGTTGATTTTGCTATTTTTGCTGCAGATTCAGACCTACCACATCTCCAGTCTGCTGTTGATGCTGCTTCAACATAAGCCACTACAAATGGTTTTCGTGTTTCTGTATCTCAAGTTCTGTGCAGTAACATTTACCCAATCACAAACCATACCTATGCCTTGACTCTCTCTCTTTTTTTTTTTTTTTTTTTAATGCAAGAAAGGCTTGAAGCCAAGAAATTATTCCCTCCAAGAAAAAATAAAAAGATAACTGTCAAATTCAAGGTCCGGTCATTTCGAGATACCTGGACACACTGTTTAAAAGACTGGAGGTCATAGGCAGTAGGAACCCCTCTTACCTAACTCACCTCTACCACTTCTCCTGGCCTCATCTTTGACTCCCGGTTAAATTGAAATGCTTATGTTTCTTCCCTTAAGTCTTCTACTCTTCAATGTCCTCACTTGCTGCAAATATTGTCTCGAACACTGAGATGCTGATCATGACACAGTTCATCACCTTCACTCTTATCCTTATTCCTTCTAAACTCAGTTATGGTTGCAAAGTTGGAAGAAGTTCAGGGAGCAGTTGCCTCTCCTGACACTGTGAGGGCTCTCCCTCCATGCTAAGGTATCTTTGTAAGTGGTATGTGTTAGGAGTGTAATATTGTAGGAGAGTGGGCAGTAATGGAAGAGTATATTCACAGGCTCAAACGTACAGATATAGCAATGATTAGGTGGATGTGCAGTGCGTCCCTGAGTGCAAGGCCTGGGGGGGCTAGATTTACAATGGAAGAGTTAAGAGGTAGGATGAGACTAGAGTGTATTGGTGTTGTGATGAGGAGAGGTAGAATGAGATGGTTTGGCCGTGTGTAGAGGATGAGGATGATAATTGGGTGCAGAAAGTGAGAAGTGTTAATGTTGGGGGTAGGGTAGCGAGGTAGACCAAAAAAGACCTGGGACGAGGTCATTGAGAGTAACTTTAAGGTAAAGGGACTCAATGGGGAAGCTGCCAGAGATCGAGCAGCATGGAGGGCCGCCATTAGGTGACCAAGGCCGATGCATGCATGCTGAGCCTTCAAAAACGAAAACCAAGTCTATTCTTCTTCCATCTGCCTCCACTTACACTCTTTCAAAACAAGATTCCATTCATCATACTGGTCTTAATTTGGCTATTGGTGCTTTTCAGTCAACACCCGCTGTCTCAATCGTTATTCCCCCCATCTCTTACTGTTGTTCTCTTCTATTAGGTCCGATGCACATTCCCTTCAATTCCCTACTAAAGCTGCCGTCACACTGGACCAAAAGTGGCTAACATGCGACCAGCTTTTGCGAGGCAAAACGGCTAGCAGAGTCGAGTGTCACACTTGTATGTTCTTGCGAGCCGACACGGCTAACAGCGTCGTCTGCCTTGGCGCCCCGTGGACATTTGTAAACCACCACGGAGTACCCACTCCCTTTTCCTCAGTTTCTGTAACCGCTTCACGTACTTTAGCAACTCCAGAGCCACAAAGCAGTCTACTAGTGTTTTCCTTGCTGCAGGATCCATATCGAAATCTGATTTCTACTTATTGTTTGGAGACAAAGCAGACGGCCTCCGCGCCTGGTCACCCGAGTGTCCGAATATTTATTTCAGGTTACAAGAAAAAAAGTAAAAATGAATAAAAACCACAAGAATTAAATTGTACTTACTTAAAATATTTAGTTTAAGTTTCACTCTATGAATAACAGAATATTTTCTCACCGATTACAAAATTAACATAGGCTCATTTGAGTTCCAATCCCACCAACAAGCTGTGAGCGAGAACTGTTATCCACTTCGCCTCGCAAGCGAAATCTCGCTCACCGTGAGTCAGTTTGGCTAGCGGCTCGCAAAACTGGCTCGCATGTTAGCCAGTTTTGTGTTAGTGTGACGGCAGCTTAAGTCACCCTGCCCTCCTACCCCTCTTCAACGCTCTTTGCTCTCAAACTCCGATCTCCTCCTTCTGTTCCACCCTACTTTGGTCTACTGATTCACCTTTCCCCCCTATTCTTCCACTTGTCTGGTGTCCTCCTTGTTCCAGCTTCTTCTCCCGAACATGTCACGTCACTTTTCTGACATGCTTTAAAGAAGGTTAGCTCTGCTGTGTTTCCTACTCCTTCCAAACTCCGGCGGCATAATTATGACCGTGACAGTTGCACCACCAGTTTTTTATTAACTTCAATAATCAGTCAGTCCTTCCAAAGTAATCTTCCTTTAGTTGAACGAATTCTCATTGCAGAACTATACGCAATTCTTTTTGCCCTGCCTCTTCCTCCTCCTCATGTCTTCTCTTTCTCTTAGTGCATTCAATCACTTATCTAACTCATTTCACTCATCCTCTGATCACCCAAATTCAGGAACGGCTGTTCTTTCTGTTTGGAAAAAGTCTTTTCGCTTCTGCTGGGCCCCTAGCCATACTGAAAGAGAGAGAGACGATTCCCTGGAATCGTTGACGATCTGTCCGCTTCACTGGTACAGTTTTTGAAGTCTTCATACATGTCTCTTATGCAATGAAGACAGAATACATATCTCGTGCAATGAAGAAAGACTAATAATTCTAACATCTAGACTTCTCATTTTTTTTTCTAGCCACTATTGTACGTTAATGAAGGCTACCAAAATAATAAAAATGCACATTGTGCCAAAAATGGCAACACAAGGGAAATACAGTAGTCAAGCCTGTTATATGATTTTAGAATTTTATAAATTTCTACAACGCTGTTTTAAATTTTTTTTTTGAAATAACATTACCAAATTTTGGTCATGATTTCGCTAGAACAATAATTGTGGAGGCCACTTTTAAGAACCTCATGCAGATCTGATGCACACAAGCCAACAGCCAGCTGTCTGAGCGTACACAACCGCCCGGTGCTTACATGCCAGAACCCCCATCTTGGGTCTGTGCCACTGAGCTCTATAGAGCTTAGTGGTCTGTACAGGCAGCCTTTACGTCAACCCTCTTGAGCTTCGCTTGCCCCCTCATTCACGTGTCTCGCGCCTGTGATAATCTCCCTAGGGTTCTCACAGTTAACTAACCTCACTTGTATAAGACCATTGAAATGCTATCATTAACAGAGAGAACTTTCAGTGTGTGAAATATGTGAAACTTGACTTGGAAATCATGTCTGGTGCTACTGATGCTGCCAAGGCCTTGACACAAATTTGGACATTGTTAAGTGCCATAAGGAGAAGCAGGGCCTGATTAAGATAACTGACACCTTAAAGCTGCCCAAGTCCACAGTCTCAACGGTCACAAAGAAACCAGATGCTATAATTGTAGTGTTGCAGAACATGCCTTCCTTGACTGCAAAACACCTAACCAGAACAAGAGAGTCTATCAGGTGAGATTGAGCATCTGGCTCTGTGGATTAATGATAGGAACCAAGTAAAGCAGCCTCTTCACCGCACCATCTACAGTAAGGCTCTCAACCTGTGGAAGGACCTCGAGGATAGGAAAGGTAGAGAGGCCATGGAGGAGTTCGAGGTCAACACAGGCTGGTTTGAGCGGTAAAGCCTGTGCTGGCCTTAAACATGTGACCATGCATGGCGAGGCTGCAAATGCAGACTACGTCGCAGCTGAGGCCTTCCATATGCAGCTGAAGGATTTATAGAGGGGGGGGGGGATACTCTACCAAAGCAGGTCTTCCACTCTTGACGAGAAAGGCCTACAGTATTTTGGGACACTGATATCAAGGAAGACATATCAGCAGTGAAGAAAGACATGAACCAGGGTTCAATACAGCCAATGACCGATCGCCTCACCCTCCTCCTTGGTGTCAATGCAGAGGACCTGAAACTCAAGCCGCACCTAGCATACCACTGTGAGAACCCTCAAATGCTTGTAGGGTTCGTAAAGAACCCTAGGGTCATTTGGAAGAGTAACTCCAGGGTCAGGCTGACTTCTGCATGGCAGGATATCTGTTCCACTGCCTGCATGACTATGCCAGCAAGAACAACCTTGCCAACAGTTTCCTCCTGCTTGTTGACAATGCCCTAAGCCACCCTGAGGGCATAGAATACTAAGTGGATAATATCAGTGGTGCACCTGCCCCAACACAACACCGCTGCTCCATCTGATGGATCAGGGTGTCGTTGCAACCTTAAAGGAATGCTGCCTCCCCTGCACCATGGAAAAGATGAGGGTGAGTGATGCAGTGTGGCACTCCTGGAGGAAGTAGATCAAACACACCATGAACAATGTAACAGTGGCATGGAAGAAGGTGCTGCTAAGCACATTGAATGTCATCTACCCAAAAGTATTCCTGGAGTGTGTGTACTCCTTCACAGGGTTCCCAGCAGTGGAGAACATCCACTGACACGAGACATCCTTGACCTCTCACACGAGGCAGGATTTAAGGTCGACAAGGTCCTGGACAGCCACATCAAGCAGCTGTCCACAAAGGAGCTCATCCAGCTCATGGAATGGATAGCGAAGGCACAGAAGATGGCGAGGAGGGGCACCTTCGTATTCTCAATATAAAAACCTTGAAGAAATTCCCTGCGATAATGAACAAAGGCACTAAATTCACCTGAGACAAGGACCCAAACCCAGTGAGAAGTGACAAGTCAACACACGGCACTGAACAGCATCTGAAGGCATAAAGGAAGATTCTGGGAATTAAGAAAAAGGCAGCATAGCAGGCCACCATCACTTCCTCCTCCCTTGCCAGCAGCAATGAGGAAGAGCCGTGGCAATCAATGAGTGGTGTGCAAAATGCAATGTCCTGTACCACCTGTCATGTCTACCTCATCTTCTCTGCTGCCTGGCAAACCCATACACCACATCACCTTGCTCTCCATGAGCCTCACCTTATCGTTTTTCAGCCGGCCTCACCACATCGCTTTTCAGCCGGCCTCACCGCATCACTTCACTTCTCAGCTGGCCTCACTGCATCGCTTTTCAGTCGGCCTCACCGCATCACTTTTCAGTCGGCCTCACCGTATTGCTTTTCAGTCGGCCTCACCGCATCGCCTTTTCGGTCGGCCTCACCGCATCGCCTTTTCGGTCGGCCTCACCGCATCGCCTTTTCGGTCGGCCTCACTGCATCGCCTTTTCGGTCGGCCTCACTGCATCACTTTTCATTCGACCTCACTGCATTGTCTTTTCAAACAGCCTCACCCCATCACTTTTTAATTGGACTCACCCCATTGCTCTCAAGTGGCCTCAGCGTATCATTCTTCCTTGGCCTCACCACATTGTTCTCCACTGGCCTCAGCACATCACTCTGTCATGGCCACACTGTATTGTTTTGTCTTTGTTCACCTTCTGAGAACCTGGAGTGATCGTCCAGGCTCTCCAGCTGTCCCTCAGCCATGGGGGAGGACCCCTCGTGATGACTCAGACTAGCTTAGGCCAAACATCGGAAGGGTGGCCGAGTTTTTTTTGTGGGGGCATCTGTTTTGCAGTCAACGGCACCCTCCCTAACCCTGCTGAGCCCACGTTATATCAACCTCACTAAGATAAATCACTATGCAATAGGTTTCACCTGACACAACCCTATCGGATAGTGAGTTCTGATTGTATATCCTCAACTTTGTCAAAATTCTGCTAGGACTGATAATGCTTGAAGAAAACATGCCACTTCTCACTACATTTGCACAAGAACACTGTCCATTGTTTCCAGACATAGTAGAGACAGTTTTGTTCTCAATATGGTGTGTAGGTAAGATACTATAGGGTAATATGGTGAGTTAGATGGAGGGTTGGAGGATGGAGGATTGAGTATGGATTAAGGTGGTGAAGGTCACCTGGAAATTACATTCTGATGCGTGTGAAATTTGATGTGGCCATCTGATTCAATTCTGTTATTATAAGTTGTGCAAATTTATGTCCTGACCAACAATGTGTTAAAAGCAATACTGTTTGTGGTTTTTCCAGCACTTACCCTTTTCATTTTGGTCAGACTGAAATTAAGACCATTGGCTGTCCAGCCTAGCAGTTCCTCTAGGCTCATTCAATATTTCCATATTCTACCCTCTGCATCTATCTATTGCCAGACACTTTAATCCTCATATGGGGTGGCCACAAACAAATCGCCTCCATGTCGCCCTGTCCCCCACCATTTCACTGCCCTGCTTCCAGCTCATACTCCCCTCTCATATACCTCTCTTCATCTCTCAGTTTAATCCTTGGCCTCCCCCTCCCTCTTCCCCCCTCCACCTCACTCACATGCACTCTCATCAGTCCCTCGCTCTCCATCCTCTCCACATGGCCAAGCCACCTCAATGTGTTTCTCCTAACTTTTCCTATCACATCCATATCCACACCACAATGCTCCTTCACTTCCTCATTTGTCAGTCTGACAACCTCTGCATACAGCAGAACCTCAATTATCTGCGAGCCAAGCAACCGGAATTGGTGCTAAACCGGACAATTTAAGGAAAAATTTCAAAATTGATCAACCGGGGAAAATCCAGGACCTAACTGGCATTTCAAATTCACCGCACAACCATCCCGCCCGAATGTTTTCATTCCTTCGCCACCAAAGCGCATCACCACAGTCCCCGCCAGTGTTCTGAGGCTTAACAGTGTAAACACAGCAACACACCGCTGTTTTATTGCAATTTTCCATAATATTTGGTGAAATATCAGCCATGGCTCCTGGCTGTTCATGAAAAGATGCTGATGAATCATTTCGAAAGATCATCCGATTCATGGAGAGAAATCAAGCCTACACAGCTAATGAACCGCTTCATTTTCGTAGCCATTATGATGACTTCCAAAATCACAGTCATGTAGTAATCAAACAGTCAGACATCAGGGACTTTTACACGAGAGGTAAACATGCAAAAACAGCAAACATTTCACTCATATCCTCCTGTTCATTTGTGGGGTTCCCAGATAGTGATGCATCAACGTCCACACCAGCAAGCACTCCAGCAAAAATGTCGTGCTCCACCAGTCTCCCACATCAGGCCTGTTCGACCCCCAGCCAGGCCATCCACTCAAGTCGAAGCCTGCATCATCCACACACTCTGTGGTTCTGAGACAATTCCCCATCAAGTCCATTCGCCGTCAGACAATTCCCCGTCAAAACATGGACAATTACCCGTCACGACAATTCGCACCCTAGACGATTCCCTGTCATTCTATAAATACTTATTATTAATTAATCAATATTTTACTAACTATATTTCAGGGGGGATCCATCAAAGTCTATGTTCAATAGCACTGGCTTTGGATATTATTTATTAGTTGCACCTTTAGTCAATAATTAACCTGTTTCTTCCTCGCTGTAGTCGCCTTTGAATTATATTCTATCATCACCTATAGCTGTCTTCATTAATGATGGCGAACTGTCTCATTATTTGTTGTGACAGTGAATTTGACTTGATGGCGAATTGTCCCAAAACCATCAGTGCCTGCTGACGACTTCTTTATAGCTTTTTCTCCCTTTACTGATGATGACTAATGGCTTTCAAAAATAGTTTCACTCTGCATTATTGTTATTTTTTTTTTTTTTACGGGTGCCGAAACTTATCCCTGGCGAAATATGTGTGATGCTTGACAGCCATCATTCACGTGTTATTTAGGTTAAAAGCTTGATTGGTACTGAGGACTTTCAAGAGGCTCAGTGGCAATCCTTGGTGATTAAAATTTTTATGGGAAGTATAAGGAGGCAAAAGTTATCGGTTAGGTTAGGTTAGAATGAAGTATGCAGTGATGTGTCCAGTCGATGAGATCGTATGTAAACACACGTCTTGAGTGTCATAAGAGACATAATTATCCTCAAATATATTTTTAACAAAAAATATGAGGCTCCTAGAACCCGTCCCCTATTTTACATGTAAATATATGTCACGATGTAGCTAATAGTGTAGTAAGGATAAGTACAATTTCAGTTAAGTAAATAAAATACACTGAAAGCATTAGGCCCATTTTATGTCCCTGCAACCCTTCGAAATTCCTCTAGTTTGAGAATCACTGGTCTAAGACAACAGGAAATGGGCGTTATTCAATTTTCCAGAAAAATCGATTTTCCGGCATTTTGAATTCCCCGTTGCCCCGGATAATCGAGGTTCTACTGTACTACTGTTCACTTGCTATTTACAACCTTATGCCACAGTAACCTACCAGTTAGTACTGATACCTAGGAAGCTGCTGGCCTATTAGTGCCTAGGTTTGAATCCTGGTGTGGGCAGTTGGCACCACTCCACTCAGATGTCTGTCCACACTTTCTGGACTGATAGGTAAACTGACTACTGGTACCTAGAGTAATACCTAGGGGAGGTAACTGCGGTATCCAGGATGATACAGTGGCCTTGTATCCCAAAACAGTTAATGGATAACCTGCCACAGGTCCAAAGGGCAAAGTTAAACACTACAGCTATGGCTTCTGCCCCTCTCTTTACACAATAACACTCCTTTAACAGAAAAACTCATGAAAGATGAATATTTAATATAAAGATTACAAAACTATCAGTTTTAATAAAATTTTATATAACCAGTACTGTATTATATATTATACAGGTGACCTAAATATGTAATGAGAACCAAGAATCAACACTCAAGTTTTCATTTAATACCTAATGGACTTTGAAACCAATATAAAGATTTGGAATGAATAATTGGACATGCATGCTAATACTAAAGTTAAATGCAAAATATTTCAACCTACTTTGAGCAAAACATCTCTCTATCAACCAAGTGAAAGAACAATGAACAGTGATGTTGCAACAAACATAAGGTCTGAACTTTTGAAACTTAATAAAAATATATGTACTTTAAAATACATTTTTTTATTTCATTTCTAAATAAATTTCACATTCCTTTCCTTAATACTGTGCCTGACACTTACCACCAATGGTTAAACAAAAACCGATAACCGAAAAAGCACATTAGATAAAGGTGCTGACACTGATGAGATTTTCACTCTAAACGCTTGTAAACACGCTTGCACACGATGTCATCAACCTTGCATTCCTGAAACATGAATGTCATATATTAATATAAACACCAAGAATCAACACTCAAGTTTTCATTTAATACCTAATGGACTTTGAAACCAATATAAAGATTTGGAATGAATAATTGGACATGCATATTAATACTAAAGTTAAATGGTTGTGGACGTGATAGGAAGCGTTACGAGAAACACGTTAAGGTGGTTTGGGCAAGTGGAGAGGATGGAGAGTGAAAGACTGACGAGGAGAATGTATGTGAGTGAGGTGGAGGGGGCGAGATGGAGGGGGAGGCTGAGGATGAGATGGAGGGATGGAGTGGAGAGGTATCTGAAAGAGGGGGGTGTGAGTTGGGAGCGGGGTAGTGAAATGGCGGGGAACAGAGCGACATGGAGGCGATTTGTTTGTGGCCACCACGTGCAGGATTGAGGCGTCTGGCAATAGACAGATAGATAGACAATGTGCATGATGGTTCCTGTTTCCCATGCATACATGCATCAACAATATTGTCCTTTTAGGTTAAACTGAAAGATATGAATCCTTACCCCACCTCAGGCTAAAGGAGCTGAGACTACTACCAATACAGACACTTAAGAGGGCCTCCTAATTCCCAATTGTAACATTCATTTTTATTTGCAGGAAGGACAAGCAAAACTGAAGAAATCCCATGTCTCCTATTCTTTTGGCAACACCAACTCTTAGTTACAAGAAGGAAATTATTGTAATCAATTTGTTTTTGAAGGAGGGAAAATGAAAGGAGAGTGTAGAAACTTCCCTTGTATCTTGTTCTTCCTGCAAATCAAAATATTAGTTATCAAGTCTCCAACTCCTAGGTGGTGGGCCAGCCACATAGCCATGCCCATAACAGAAGTGGGAGTTTTTTTACACTCCACAATCCTACAGTAAAGTTTACCCTGTGGACAAAGCGAGATATTCTTCCTGTAAAATAGTTTACAATTAGCCATACCAAAACACAAGTTTCCTGCTACCCTTTAAGTAGTTATGACAAAAGAGAAAATATGTGGGTAATGATCTTTCACTTTAAAAATAAATATATGCAAAAATATGAAAATGTAAGGTTTCCTCCTTTTGACTTTATCCCATGAATGTCATTTTCAAATACATTTTTCACCATATGATTTACATCTAAACTTCATATGATCACATCCATCCAATCTATCTTTGTGGTGAAATTACCCAACAACACATGCTTGTACTCTTTCATTAACAAGGCTTCTTCCACATCTTTCCTGTATCCTACCATTTCTAGTCCTACTTAAATTGTGCAGCCTACATATACAGCAAAGTAGACTAAGTTGCTGAAGGCCATCATAGGCTAAAACCTGTTTGGGTATCACTGTACTGTACTGTATGATTACAATTATATTCTACCCAAGTTCAACATAATACTGTACAATCAAACATCGTTCATAAAATTTAAAAAAATTACAATATTCCCAGGAATGTCCCCACCCCCCCTTTGAAGAAAGTGGAGTTCTACAAGTGTGTACACACATCAAAGCTTGTTAGGTGACACTGAATTCTTTCTGCCCCCCTGTAGGCCATGTATGCCTAGTGATACAAGTCTAGTCCTCAGTGTATTGTATGCATACACAAATATGTGCATGTCTGTGATTCCAACAGCATAACAAACATAACAAATGTGTGAGAGAGAGAGAGAGAGAGAGAGAGAGAGAGAGAGAGAGAGAGAGAGAGAGTGTCTCTCTCAGATGTGTCTCTCTCAGATGAGAACAAAACTTACCATTCTCATTTCTGTGTCTGTAAATTCTCGGGTAAGAACAGAATCCTTCTCTTTCTTCTCCTTATCTCCAATCTGATTGTGTGTCATCTTGTTACCCTCCAGGGTGATGGTGGACTATGGAAATTAAAACACTGCATTAATCTTAATTGCCATAAATAACTTTTCTCTAACTTTACCTGAAAATCAATTACAACAAGCAAGCAGATAGTCACAACCCAGGAGCAGTTACAGACTTGTTTCTGCCTTGAAAAATATTTGTGCTGTTGTCATATGTTTATCAAAAAGCCTATCATTCATTTTCATATACTGGCTAATTTATTTTTGTTATTTTTTCTTCATTTACAACTTTGATATAAGTTCTTTTTGTACTCTCATTTTTCATTGTTACCTCAGTAATGCAGGAGAGGAATTTTCACTCAGCAGCACTAGTGCCACTAAGCTGCTTTGCTACATGATAATATAAACATCCCTATCTCCTGAAACGAGGCTGGTAGATGGCAGAATGGCAACTTCTACCTGCAGTCCACTTGATCCATGTCTGGTGAGCCTGGGACCACAGGAACAACAAATATCGGCACAGTACATCTATTCTTTTACATTCTTCAAGTATACCTGTAAGTTCACAAAGCCACATGAGCCTGTCTAGTATTAGTGAGGGCAGGATGGAACCCACATTAGAGGCTTTTATCACTAATGAAAATAAATGTAATGTTTGGGAGAGGCAAAGGATGAGTGAATCAAATAAATGTAGTGAGACAGGTGGTGGAGATGGCTTGTGAGAGGGAATATAAGGTGTTTATGGCATTCAGGGATCTGGAAAAAGAATGCGGCAAATTAGACAGAGAAGTATTGTGGATGGTTTTGCACATGTACGGATTAGAAGGTAAGCTGTTGGGTGCCGTTAAGAGTTTTTATGATGATAGTGAAACGTGTAAGGGTTAATGGGCATCTAAGTGAATGGTTCATGATCGGTGTGGGTGTACGACGAAGTTGTGTGATGTCCTCATGATTGTTCAATTTATGTATGAATGGGGTGATGAGAGAAGTGAAGACACAAGTGATGGAGAAGGGGGTGGTGATGGATGGAGTGTCTCAAGTTTGTGTGGTGATGATGCAGTGCTGCCTGCAGGTGCCGGACGAGAAATTAGTGGACTGGTGCAGTTTTGCTGATGTCTGTGAGCGTCGTGCCTTGAAAGTATATGTAGAGGGGAGTAAAGTGATGGTTATTGAGAGAGAGGGTAACTCCCAGTGTGATGGTGCTGTGAATGGAGAGACTGGAGTTGGTGAGAGAGTTCAAATACCTGGGAACAGTGATGAAAAAAGGAAGGGTGTGCAGGGGAAGTGGAAGGTGGAGTGACACAAGGAAGGAAGGTAGCTGGTGCAGTGGGGGCCTTGATGGGAAGCAGGGTCTTGGGTGTTGCAGCTGCTCTGGGCTTGTATGAAGGAGTGTCGGTGCCAACTTTAACATATGGATGTGAGACTATGGTGTGGCATGAAAATGAAAAGTCAAGAGTGAGAGCAGTGGAGATGGGACTGCTGAGGAATGTATGTGGAGTACAGAGAGTGGATAGGATACAAAGTAGTGTGATTCGTGAGAGATGTGGAGTAGGGAAGTCTGTGGATACCATAATCGAAGAGAGTGTACTGAGATGGTATGGTCATGTGTAGAGAATGGATAACAACAGTGGTGAAAAAGGTATATCTGAGCAAATATGAAGGAGGGAGGAGGCGAGGTAGGCCGAGGAGAAGGTGGAGGGATATGGTGGATGAGTGTGTGAAGAAGAGAGGCTTAAAAGTTCTTGAAGCTTGGGGACTGACAAGAGATCAAGCTGGGTGGATGAGTGTTGTGAGGAGGGGCACATGATCAAGGATTTGACACCCCTTTTAACGTGACAGCATCCGCACTGGCTCTGTTGGATGCATTTGTGTGAAGATGCAGAACGTGGTGAATGTTTTGGTATATTAGATAGAGCCAGGATTCCAGGAGCTTGAATGGTGAGTGAAAGGAAGCTTGGCCCATTGGATTGAGCAAGTGGACATTGCTACTCCTCACCAGCCCTAGGGTGGGAAAGGAGGTCAGGATGATGATTTATA
>JAGKTI010000818.1:35231-111441 GCA_018397915.1 Birgus latro | reverse complement strand
AGGGGTGCCTTCATGTGGTGGCACTGATACAAAAGGGCAAAGTATAGCAATGCCCTTCAGCCATCTTTTTTCACATATCCCATGAGGAGGATTCTGGACTGCAGGAGAATGGATATTTCAGCCTGCAGTCCAGTGGGTTCATATCCAAGGGCCTCAACAACAGTTTAACTGAATGCAGCCCAAATCATAAACCTATAATCCTATGTCAATATTTCTCAATTGATATCAGTCTATAGCCAAATTCCTTAATCCCAAGCATTCCCAATCGCAAAATGTAATTACAGGTCAGGCTAATGTGAAATGGGTATACATATAACCAAAAGCCTTAATCCCAAAAGGGGTGGATAGCAATGGCAGAACCATTTTAGTACTAATGAAACAATTAATCAAAATATATCTTGTTACTCACAGAAGGCCATAAACAGCAGCAGAGGCATTGGTGGTGGTGGGTGGTGATGGTTGTGGGGGTGGTGGTTGAGGTGGTGGTTGTGGTGATGGTGCTAGTGGTAGGCACTTGCAGTAGTAGCAGTTAAAAACATGGACACTCTCTGAAATCCAATAATATGCCTTAGTGCTCAGGTCTAAACATAAGATAACCCTTTTACTATGGAGGGGTTACGAAATAAATCTTTTTAGTTTACAAAATCAGTGCTGCAGGCGTATGCCCTCGCATGCTGGCAATGACATAACCTGGCAGCTCTACTACCTAACTTTATAAACCTTCAACTCCTCCCTATTCCCCAACAGAGAATGGTGTGCTGCAGAATGAAAACGTCAGCCTGCAGAACATTTAATTCATATCTAGACTAGGTTGGATCACAACAAAATAACAACAGCTACTGTATATAATAATCATGACGGCTGGGTGATAAATTACAATTAATTTTTACAAATACCCATCCATCATCCAATCCTGTGTCACCCCATAAGCAGCACAGGAACCCAGGGCTAGGCAAGCTGGTCCTGACATTTAAGATGAGTGACCAGCCTCACTCACCCCTGTGGCATTACATGAGCAATAAACCCCAACCACTCCTTGGATATAAACCTGCACCGGCTCAATCCGACTGGAGCGCCTTAATTATCCACTAAACCACCAGGTGCCATAATTTCGTTATATGGTTACCACCCAGCAGAGTAAATGGTGTCCTGGTATACTGGAAACCATTTGGCTTGTCACTCAGTGTAGAGTCACCCACAGGCAGAAGGAAGAGGAAAGAATGATAAAGTAAGAAATGGCAAATCAACTTTAACACTGGCATGGGAATTTTAATAGAAAAATTCTGTATATCACACTAAGGATTTAACAACAAATAAGGAGGCACAAAAATGCTACCTGTACTTTACAATAAGGGACAATCATTTTACAAACAACTACCAGTACTGTGAATTGAGAGCTAAATTTATGTGTGGAAAAGGAACTTCAATATGCAATTTCTTTTTAATGAAGACTTTCGTCAACCTAACACTGAATAATAATAATAATAATAATAATAATAATAACAATAAATAGTGGCAATACTTATAATAATGCCATTATTAGTAAAATTAATATACCATATATAGTAAATAAACTATCTAGCAACCATCCAGTCAGACTTTCATCAAGGCAGTGGCCAAAAATAAACTGCCTCCATTTCTCCATCAATCTCGCCCTGCCTCCATGTCCCACCACCTGGGGGTGGGGGTGGGGGGGAAGATAACAATTAGTGTTTTGAAAATGAAAGGTGTATTCTTGTGGGCCCTTGAGGCTTTGTAGCATTTCTTCCAAAGCAACTTGGATATTCCATCTTAACATTCCCTTGTACAGTACACTATTTATGTCTGTTTTAAGGTGCTGGAGAGGAATGCCTGCATAATAACACCTACTATTATAATAACTCTGCTCCACTACTTCTTCACAGAAACATTCAACTACTTCCCTATCCCTCCAAAGGAGGACTGCAAATTGGACAAAAATGGCAACTTCATAATGCAGTCCACATTCAGATGAGCCTGGGTCCACAACAAAAGCAACATCTTAATGTTTTATTTATTAACCCTGACAAGGATCTGTAGTAATGAAGGGGATTATTAATGCTCTGTCTAACTTCCAGTCTGGTACCTCTCTCCTAAGCTGAACAAAGGCTTCAGTTCAAAAAGTTTAAGCTCAGCAGAGATAAAGAGCATAATATGCATGTCCCTACACTAGAGATATGGTTATTATTATTATTATTTTTTTTTTTAATTTAATCAGTTATAGCCAATCCTTGGCTCAAGGTGGCCAGAGACAGGGTCCTCATACTCATCTTCATCACTTTCCTCTGCTGGTCCCACAGAGACAGCAGCACCAATCTCCTCACCAGACAAAGTCTGATGACCTGGATCACAGCCATTGTCGTCAAGCCAATCCCTCATGCTGTCGATGTCCACATCCTCGCCTGCATCTGTCATGCATGGCCTCACATCCCTGAATGAGACGAGACCAACCAAGGTTTTGGTGGAAACTCCCTTCCAAGCATTGGCCCAGCTGAAAATCGCAGACTTGATGTTGTAACACCGCAGATTCTCCAAGGTTGACCCCTTCCTCATCCTCAGGCACCACCACCACCTCGTCGAGGAACCTCTGACAGTACAATCTCTTGGCCGCCACGACAACATCCTGGTCCATTGGTTGAATGAGAGCAGTCATATTAGTTGGCAGAACCAAGTACCTAATCCATCCATTATCAGCAACCAAATCTTTCTCCGACAGATGTGCAGGGGCACTGTTAAGGATCAGGAGAGATTTAACCTGGTCGTGAGGAATTCCAAGTTCCTCTATCCGATAATGGATAACCTCCTTGACAAAGTGTCTGAGGAACCAATCTCTGAAGACCTTTGTGGTAAACCAGGCCTTCACAGAATTGGTACCACACAACAGGCAGGCTATCCATCAACCCACAGAGACAATGTGGCTGTTTTGCACATCCAACAATAATAGATTTGAGGCAGTGCATCCTGTTAGCAATGGCCTATCACAACACTGAGACACGTTGTTTGGACTTCTCCATCTCTTCTGCCGGGGTGTTGCTGGGCACAGCGTAAGAACAGGCCAGTTTCATCCGCACTGTACACCTGACTGAGAGCAAGGCCCTCCTTTTCAATCAGGCACTGCACTTTCTGGCAAAACAGCTCAACATCCTCCACTGCCGCATCCAGAGTCTCACCATGTGCCTTATGGCCAGTAAATCCAATTCAAAGTTTGAACCAGAAAAGCCAACCCTCGGATGCCTTGAAGTCATGCACATTGTGCAGGCATGCAAACTTCTCAGTTGCAGCCTTCAACTCGGTCCCACGTACAAGCACGCTGGTAACCCACTGCTGGCGGAACCAAACCAAAGTCAACTGGTCGATGATGGCGTAGCGGGGCTGGGACATCACCTTCCAGTCACCTTTCTGAGTGGTATCACCGTGGGCCTGTCCGTACTGACACAGCTTCTCCTGTGATTTCTTGACATCAGACAAGGTTAAGTGGGGCAAGTCAAATTCATGCACAATGCATGAAGTTGGCCAGCCCGTGTCAACTTTGGTCAATACAGTATTTCACGCATCTTCTGCAGAGTCAAAACCCTCATGATGCGTTTCTCAGGTGGTGGTGGGGCCATCATCACACATAAGGGAACACTACAGAGGAGAATTAAGGCCTGCAGAAGGTAGGGCACCATCACAAACACTACAATGGATGCTGCCATTGTTTAACCTCAGCCAAGCACATCCACACGCAGATAGACAAAGGCGGTGACAGAGGTGCGGTAGCGCTTGGGAGCGTACAGCATTGCCATGTCTCTACCCAAACTTGGCTATGAGCACGCAGGCAAAAAGTGGCACACTAACCTACGAGCGCATGGGTCCTTTTTGCTCACCCAGGCAAATGTAGCAACGTGGCAGAAACACTGGGTCCCCATACGTCATAGGACTAAGGAGTGACTAATCTGGAGGGCAATGCGACTTTGACCAATCGATAAGGGAGGGGATGGCTGTGTGTGGTTGGGGATATCTCTCTCATCTCGTGGGTTACACTCTTTCTCTTGCGCCTCCGGAATGTTATTGGTGGTCAGGGTGGCCGAGGCATTTCCACCATTCGATAGGGACCCATACAGCCAATCTCGCTCAACTTGTGGTTTATGTTTGATTTCCTCGCACGAAGCCAGTATGTTTCCGTTCATCAGGATGGCCAGGTGATTTCGACCATACGTTTGGGATCCGTACAGTCATTCTCACTCGCCTTGTGGGTTAGTGTCTATTACCCAAGCGTGGACACAGAAGCCGGTAAGCCATGGAACAAATATTTTTAACTCTGTCGATGGCAGGTCGGCTGCCGAGGCCAGGGCTTTTATGAACAGTTACGGACAAATAAGTCAGGTTACAATTACAATACTGTATAGCCAAGGCCTAATGAACGGATACGGAACATGAACAGATAACCGACCGATTACTGTACAGTATATGTAAATAAACTAGTGGGTTGGGATGCCTTGACACAGTGTCGGTGATTTAACTGCAGTGTCCGTGATTTAACCGAGCAGCTTCAGTGCCCTGTTGTATGCATGCCCCTGCATTCTCTCCTATCCACCATTATGAAGCTGGTACACTACAGGACAACTAAAGCCTGCAGTCCAATAGGTTCATATCCAAATAAACACAAGGTCACAAAAACAAAAACATGAATAATGCAAGTTTTATAAATCAAGGCTTGATACAGTGAGGGTCTAGCATAATGTACTACCAGCTTAGGTGAGTTGGAAACTGTGAGAGACAGGAAAGAAATGACTGCATAACTCTTGGGCTCACTGAAATGACATCTTGCTCTCCAGGGGATGGACAGTCAACACATTCAATTTGAATTTATGGCAGGACTGGCTGTGCTGCCAGCTGGAGTGGGACAACATGCTGTACTCTAACTTATCTTCAGATCCCACAGAAACTACCCTTTATACTTATTTCTGGTGGTACGCAGCAAGTTAAGTGAAATAACTGCAGTCGCTCCTTCCCAAACGCAGTTTGCTGTGACGCGTTAAACACTCTAACGCGACCACTGTTGGCATAACGTGATAATTTGAACTGTGCAGGCTGTGACATGGTAGGAGTCGTGCAGCCTCACGGTACTTGACATCATCGCCCGCCAATACTGGCTTTGCTTCCAGCTCCTCCCAGCCACCCACCCATTCAGGACCCCCCCCTTACCTCCCTCCCACATTCCCCTCTCGGCCAACTCCTACCCACACCATCCTCCTCAGCCTGCCTCATGCTCTCCCCCTCTACCACATCTCTGGTGACGTGTGTCTGCTCTTCTCCTCACACATGGTACAATAAATTAAAAAGTCCTACTAACCTAATGTATTTTTTATAACCATACCAATGCTTTTAGGAAGTTTAAATTGGGGTTTTAAAAAAAATTTGCACCACAAGGGGGGAAAAAGTGGACTTTGGGCAGGGGTGCAGAAGGAAATAGGGGTTTTCAAGAGTCCCTCTAATGCAACATTTGCCTAACGCGAGGCCGGAGCAGAAGCAAATACACGCGTTAAGGGAGGACTGACTGTACCAGTTTAGATGGGTTCCAAACTTGTTTTTAGACTTCACAGAGTAAGTGACCCTTTAGACAAAAACATATCCCAATTGGACCCATTATAATTCACTCGATATACAGTATACAATAAATCGTACTCAAAAATATCTCTATTTTCAAACGATATTCAAGTTTTTACAACATAACTTCTGCTGACAATACGAAATTATCAATGTCAATTTATAATATAAATGCTGATATTTAATATTACCAAACACATCTGAAGGAGAAACTGACTAGAAAAGTGTGTGTGAGTGAGGTGGAGGGGGAGATGCGGCGCAAACAAAGGTTGAGATGGAGGGGTGTGTGCATTGGTGGGAAGGCAACCAAATAACAGAGGACAGAATGATGTGGAGGCAATTTGACTGTGGCCACCCCTTACAGGATAAAGTAATCAAGCAACAAATAGGTGGATAGATAGCATAAAATAAACTACTTTATAGTCCAAAACTTTGCAAGTGGTCAATTCCACCCCTGAGAATCAGGGAAAAATGAAGGTACCAGGTATCCAGGAAATCTTCTTAGGATGATGTGAATTTTTTCCCAGGGGAGAAAAAAAAAACTATACAGGTCTCTCTCCTCATTTGGTAACATTATCTGAACTAACTTTTGGTACTCAAATTACTGCATGTGAATTTTTTATAGGGATGGCAGTGGTCTTTGGAAGGACCAGTTTCACCCTAAAACAGGCTGACCTACCATTTATACAGAATAACACTCCACGTCCGCTGCGTCGGGTGATTTCTCCTGTGTTGCGGCGACAGTTCTGTCTGTGTTATCAGCACTGCATTTGCCCTGAATCATTTACTCATTTCCTACTCCAAAAGCCACAGCCACCGCAGTTTAGCCAATTCGTCCTTCCCTACACTGCAGTAGATACAACTACAGGTATACCCTGGTTTAACGATGAAATTGGTTAGGTAAAAACCCATCGTTAGGCGGGGTATCATATATCAGGATAGATTTAACTTGTACAGTAATGGGATGCCTTTTTTAGCCTTGGGTTTCCCCCCCAACCAAGTCCAAAATCCACCCAAATGACCCCCCAAAAAAGCTTAAAGCCAATCTAAATGGCCTACCAGCTGTAAAAGAAGCTAACCTAATCCTAACACCTGTAAATAACTCACTAAAACCAACAAATAAAATCTGAAAATCAACAAATGTCTGGAAAAAATCAAACTTTGTAAACTGTACCCCAAAATGACAATGTTCACCCTACCTATGGCTAAAACACATTAATATAAAAACAGTTACTAATTCACCCTAAACACACAATTTTAGTCTAAAATATAAAAATCGATAAAAAAATCAATACCTCTCGTTAAACCAAGGTTTGGGCATCTTTACGCGGGGTATGGTGGTATTTCTACCCCCATCGTTAAGCTGGGGTATCCCATCTAGGGATATCGTATATCGAGGTAAACCTAGACGTGTTTCTGGTGGAGTGCTATTTACACGATACCCATATACTGTACATCCCCAGCTCTCTCTCAGAATGATGTTTGTTTCCCATTGAAATCATTTTCCATGTTAGGATAAAGTAGATTAAACATGTTCAGGTGATGATAAATTAGGTTGGTTATGAATGGTTAGGTTAGGACAAATTAGGTTGGTTATGATAGGTTGGTTATGAAAGGTTAAGTTAGGATTAATTAGGTTAGTTATGAAAGGTTAGGTATGGACAAATTAGGT
Source organism: Birgus latro (assembly GCA_018397915.1). NCBI lineage: Eukaryota > Metazoa > Arthropoda > Malacostraca > Decapoda > Coenobitidae > Birgus > Birgus latro. The sequence goes on along the minus strand of JAGKTI010000818.1, from coordinate 104,162 downwards.
CTGATATGGGTTGGGTAGAATAAATGAGGATAGGTTAAGATAATTTGGGTTAGGTTTAGATAAACCAACAGTGATGAGGAGAGATCAGTACCATACTAAAATAGTGTTTTAGGATGGCAGCTGTCTGTTTTTGGCACTACTGCGACTGTAAACAAAGGCAGATATTTAAAAGGCATTCACTACTTATAAAAAATTATAAAGGCAGCGTCACACTGGGATAAAAGTGGCTAACATGCGAGCCAGTTTTGTGAGCCGCTAGCCAAACTGACCCATGGTAAGAGGGATTCACTTGCAAGGTGAAATGCATAACAATTTCCGTTCATAGGTTACTGGTGGGATTAAACTCAAATAAGCCTACATTAATTTTGTAACTGGTGAGAAAATATTTTATTATTCACAGATGGAAACTTTAAGTAAATATAATTTAATTCTTGTGGTTTTTATTCATTTCTATTTTTTTCTTGTGACATGAAATAAATATTCAGACACTCAGGTGACCAGCCGTGGAGGCTGTCTGTTTTGTTTCCAAACAAGTGGAAATCAGACTGTGGCCAGTATTCGATACGGATCTTGCAGCAAGGAAACCACTAGTAGACTGTCTTGTAGATCTGGAGTTGCTGAAGTACAAGAGAGGGCTGCAGAAACTGAGGAAATGGGCGTGGGTATTCTGTGTTGCTTTGTTTACAAATGACCATGAGGCACCAAGGCAGACGGCACTGCTAGTCATTTTGGCTCGCAAAAACGCAAGCATGCGACAGCAACTCGACTTTGCTAGCCGTTTTGCCTCACAAAAGCTGCTTGCATGTTAGCCACTTTTGGCCCAGTGTGACGCTGCCTTAAGATGCATCGAAACTTGAGAACACTCTGAAAAAAAAAATACAATATCAAAGAAGAGGGAGAGCAGCCATGTGTGATTTACCACAAGGGTGTGGGAAATAATTCCATATTGTGCAGTGTTTGTGAGAAGCGGGTGCATGAGAGATGTAGGGCCGTACTATAAAAACTAAATGCCAGTATTGCAGAATGTGAGTGTCTGACGTTCCCATGTGTCATACCATAAATAAATTTGCAGTTCACGCCAGACGTACGTTCGTCTGCTGGTTATGACGTAAAATAGTATTGGAATGTGACAGGAAGATAAACGGCACGAGAGACCCCCCTTTCGTGTAACAAACTTAGATATTCATAAATACGACAGCCGGTTTTACAATTCATAAACACTGAATTATTCTGGAATCAAATTTTCCTTGGCAGGCTAAGATGTACGAGATATCCAGAGCTGTTCAGAAAATTTTACAAGACAAAACTTTTCTGTAGTGGATACAAGTAAACTAAACTTGCCGTGTGATGAGGTGGTGGGTGGTTGGTGCACAGTATATGGAGTTATGACAATGAATTGTGCTGTGAAGTTAATTCAGAGTATCTGTGGAATTTCTCAATAGATTTTTGGAAAAGCAGCAATATCAAAGGTTGTGTGTTAGCCAGCACAGTGCAATAGTTATCACATTTGAGGGAAAGTTTCTGCCTCAGTCCAGTAGAATAATATGTGTGATATTGGCTTCTTTTTTTTTCTGATAATGGAGTGCATCTTAAAGCATACCACATGCAGTTCAACTGTATACAGTAGTTGATTCATGCAGCAACTGCAGTTGCTAAAATAATGACTTACGGTACTTAGCTGGGTACAGCACAACTTTTTCCCCCAGATTTGAGGCTAAATAAATATATAACTTATAAGTAGACTATGTATACAATATTATACTACATGGCAGAAATTACAGATATCAGAGTATGTCAGTGTTGATAAATGATTAGTTAGGGGTGTATTTTTCACCAGTTTTTGGTTCCCTTACACTGTTATGTTAGAGAATGGGTAAAAAAAAAAAAAAATCATTAGTACTAAGAAATAAATGCGATCACGTAAGTTTCATTATTGAAATAAATAATTCGTTTGTGCACCAAAATAATAAGATAAAGTCAGGTAAATTTACCAGATGAGAGTGAATTACTGTACTGTAGTTGGTTGGAATGATGACTGAAATATTTATCTGTTTCAAACACTCAGTTTTGAGCATTGGTGTTTTGGCTTTAATACAAAATGTGCTAATAAAACAATGCAGATTGTTTCAAGAGATTAAAAAAAAAAAATCCAGAGGCATCTTTATCCCACGAGGTTTTCTTAACTGTACATAGCTGAAGGGCCTCAGGAAATGGCCTGTACCTCACATATGTAATACAAAAAATGGTTTTAAAAGGAAGTGACAGTTGCTGTAATAGAGTAGATGGGTGTAAGAAAAGCAGGGAATACTGGTTTGGGTGAAAGGTAACGTAAAACCATGAAGGAGCAGTTAAGCAGTTCCTGTGGCAAAAAAAGAAATAATGAGATAAATATTTAGTGAAGGAAAGCATCTTCAAGAAAATGAATAGTTGAGGATAAAGCTAAGCAAACAGAACTGTAAGCAGCCTGAAAATGTATAAAACAGACCTGGATATATAGAAGTGGAATGATTTCTGGGAAAAGAGATAAGATTTATCAAGCAGACTGGGACAGAAAAAGAAAACTATACAGTACATACCAAGTAACTTGAACTAATGCACACTGTTTGAAGGGAAAGGTATAATCAAGAATGTGAATACAAGAGGAGTATAATTATTGAGCTAAAATGGAAATTTACTTGTAATAACCAAGACGGGGAAGGTGGCAATAGTATGGGGAAGAAACTATAGCCAAATACTGTACACAGAAACTGAATGTACAACTGTGAGAGTACACACATCTGATAACCTATATTTTCCAACATGTGCTGCTGGTTATGACTGGATGACAGGTGTGGAGAGATATTGCTGAGAGAAAAATGGAGGGGTGTTTGTGCATCCCTTATGTGTTGGTGCTAAAATGAATGTCACCACTGAAGCAGTTTGTACAGAAGAAAAGCTGCCTGAATGCTAAAAATAATTCTGTAATAACTGTGTATTTACATCTTGAAATACAAATTTAGGAACACATGATGTACTGCTGCATAAGCAGTGGTGCACATGATCTGGATAAACTGCTGTTTAATGCATGACTGGTGAGCTGGCTGGAAATATAAAACAGAAATCTATGAAGTATGCAATAATACACTTACTGTACTTTATTTGTATAAATTCAAATCTCGATAATGTCAATAATTATTTCATGCAAATAACTGCAAAAGGAGGATAAATCATAATTCATTCCTAGCCTGTGCAGTACACTGTATCTTCCTCGTAAATGCATCCTCTTTAAGCGTTCTCCCATCATTTGTTACCAATTCTAGGGCATATACATATTTCCTGCATAAAATGAACAGTTTAGAATGGATTAGCAAAGTGTCAGGTTATTAAACAGAAGAAACGTTCAAAATTTGTGTGCTGTTGGCTCTCATGCAGTGCAGTCTCACCCAATCTAGTGACTGTCGTAGCATTCAAACACCAGAACTGGGTTTCGCCAAAACTGACAGTCCAGATTTTTTATAGTAAGGATGACTGACGCTCGGGAACGTCTCCATTGGACCACCTGAACTCTTGGTTTTTATAGTACGGCCCATAGTGGTATTAGAGGTAGACTGTGAGACAATGGTGAATTCATGTGTGCAGTATGTCGGGGAGATCATGTGGAGATTGTCAGGCATGAAAGGATTGAACTTTCTGGTGAGTCTCTTGAGAATAAGGAACAGTTTGTTACTTGGGAGACATGTGCAGGAGGTGGGGCCGGAGCAGCTCTATGGCTAGAGTAAGGAGTGGTTGGAAGAAGTTCAGGGAACTGTTGCCTCTCCTGACACTGAGAGGGCTCTCCCTCCATGCTCTGGGATCTTTGTATGCAGCACATGTTAGGAGTGTGATGCAGTATGGTAGTAAGACCTAAGCAGTAAAGGAAATGGATATTCACAGGCTCAAACATACAGAAATGATAATGATCAGATGGATGTTCAGTGCATCCCTGAGTGCGAGGCCTGGGGGGCTAGGTTCACGATTGAGGAGTTGAAAGGTAGAGTGGGACTGAAGTGTATTGGTGCTGTGATGAGGAGAGGTAGATCGAGAGGGTTTGGGGATGTGGAGAAGATGGGAGATGATAATTGGGTGCAGAAAGTGAGAAGTGTTAACGTTTGGGGTAAGGCTGCAAGAAGCGGACCGAAAAAGTCTTGGAACAAGGTCAATGAGTGTGACCTCAGGGATAAGGGGCTCAATGGGAAAGATGAGAGAGCCATTAGGTGACCAAGGCCAATGCACACAGGCATGCTGGAGCCTTCAATAATGAAACAAAAAATGAAAAGATAAAGACTTTATAAAGAAAACATTGGAGAAAACTGCAAAAGAAGACAGTCCCATGTCTCCTTGAGGAGTACCATGAAAAAAAAAAAGGATTAAAAACAAAATTAATATCTACCACAGTACCCTGAAAACTTTAAAAAATAATATATATATCTTAAGTGCCAAAAACTGCATAATATGGCTGTCCCATGCCTCCTGAAAGATAAAAAATAAAAGTTAGGTGTAAAAATTACTTGTAATTCATAGATGTTTATTTGCATCTAGTGGTAGGTGGTGGCGACCATCATCCACTCACTTGATGTAGTGCTGCCCTCTTTTTCCTTAGCCTTTATCATTCTTTTTTCTGGGCCTGCCCTCCTCTCTTCCTATTTCTCTCATCTTTCCTGTCACTTCTTGTTGCTTTTCTTTCCTTTACAGGTGGCTTTACATTGAGTGACAAGCCAAATGGTTTCTTGTAAACCAAGAAACCATTTACAACGCTGGGTGGTAACCATATAACCAAACCATACGTGCTCCCTACGTGTCAACAAATGGGTTGGTGGAGGGTTAGTGCCCCTCCCTGTAAAACAAATAACTCAAAGTCAAATGGCCACCCCTTACGGGATCATGGCGTCTGGCAATAGATAGATAGATAGATTATTTGCATCATGTTAGACATTATGGTTTTCTATTTTTTTTAACTGTGCAATATCTGGCTTTATTTCAGATCAAAATATGTTTACCTCACGATTATAATATATTGATCCCTTTAAACTTTGAAAATCGTCCCCCCAATTCCTACTTATTCAGGGTGGCAGGTCAGAAACTATGAAACTAGTGATCTCCAAACGATCTGATGGTCAAATTTCTCAAAACATACCAAACCATTCAAATTCATGTCTATAATCCAGTGTTATGGTTTTCTAATAATTTATGTGCAGCATATTGATTTATAAGTCTACCTTAACTCTAACACTCAATCCGAACTTTTTTTTTTTATGCTACCTCCAGATAATTCTAAATCATGACAAGGCCATACATAATGTTAAACAACAGCCCTTAACTTCCTCACAACTTCCTATCACTCACAAGGGTGGGTAATGCTGTCTGAGGGTAGCACGAATGAAAAAATAAATAAATAAAACTATTAAAATACATCAGACTGCACCATCGGCCAATTGACTCACGCTGCCATTTTCGACACCATTACCAGCGAAAGAAATTTAACCTGTTTTCACTTAAAATTACTCTTTAAAAACTTTATTTTGTTTGTTCCAACCGACCTCGAGCATTCACGCGGCATATCCTGCCTAGTTCACGTAAAATATGACATGAAGGAAAAAGAACAAACAAATAAAGCCTACTCACCACCGATAAACCCCCGCCCTCCTCGACGTCTCGTTCCAGTGCTGCCTCAAACCTAATAAAAGTAAAACAGTCATAGTAAAAATCAAAATAAAGCTTTAAAGAAAACATGAATAATTTATTCTACAAGATAAGATTATTTTCTGGCAAACAGATTTGACAGAAATAACAATACTCAAGGTATGAATCCGTTTTATGCAGAATTTACTAAGACCATTTCGAGTTTGGGTGCCAGGGATTCGTATTACCAAAAAAACGATTTTTTTTACTCGATGTGATATTTTGGGTCAATTTCAGCGTCCAGATGCAAGAGATGTAGGTTTTTTCTATAATACTATGAAGTCCTACCAATATTTCCGTGATTGCAGGTCTTTTTTAGCTATTTTCTTGAGAGTACTGTATTTACCGTCACTCTAGTGTTTTCTTCTTTACTTCCATTTAGCAATTATATTAACGTTTAGGTGCAACATATCTTCCTATATTCTTAAAATTTCTCCATATTTATCGGTATTCCGTAGATTATTTCAGGTTTTTGTGATATGCTAGAGGCTTTTGCTATTTAATATTCGAGCGGAGTTTGAGAACAAGTCTGTCCAGCAGCATTGGTAACACTCCTTCCTCCGGCATTTAAAGATGGGCGGGTCATGAACTATACATCATTAAATAATCTTTCTATGTTATGGTTCATAGGAGATACGTGGCTTGAATATTTATACACAGACGTTTCCACAGGCGCCATGGACTTAATTACACGCAAAAATTCTTAGACAGGTTGGCTTGTATGGAGGACTTGTTAAGGTAACTTGCCAGAGAAAGCTGGTTAGTCAGTGATCTTCCATATTTGAGTGTCATGAGTGAATTACACAATCTTTAATAACGTAAAGGATACTTCCACAGGATCTGGGTGTCGAAAATGAATTTACAAGTATGAAAAGTCCCTATGTTAATGAGAACTCCTGCAGATTTTCCGTATTATTCTATCTATCTATCGCCAGACGCCATAATCCCGTAAGGGGTGGCCATTTGACTCTGAGTTATTTGTTTTACAGGGAGGGGCACTAACCCTTCACCAACCCACTTGTTGACACGTAGGGAGCACGTATGGTTTGGTTATATGGTTACCACCCAGCGTTGTAAATGGTTTCTTGGTTTACAGGAAACCATTTGGCTTGTCACTCAATGTAAAGCCACCTGTAAAGGAAAGAAAAGCAATAAGAAGTGACAGGAAAGATGGGAGAAATAGGAAGAGAGGAGGGCAGGCTCAGAAAGAGAATGATAAAGGCTAAGGAAGAAGTAGGCAGCACTACACCAAGTGAGTGGATGATGGTCGCCACCACCTACCACTAGCTTAATTTATCTTGTAATAGAATTAAACATACAGAACCTCACCCTTTTACGTAAAAGAATTAAACATACAGAACCTAACCCATCTGTGAAAGCTGTGCACAGTAGGAATATGAACTTTAAGTTTTCTGTGTTATGGCCTCAGCACAATATGTGTATGTTTCAGAAAAAAAGAAGTAAAGGCTTTTTTTTTTTTTTACTATGAAACTTTTAATACCACGGCATACCCAGATCTAACCTTACCTCATTTAATTAATTCAGGTTAGCCTAAGCTACCTATATGTAATGTTCATTAGAACATATACCAGTAGGCTCCATTATCATCGATTATTTTTTTTACATGTATGGAAAATCATCAAGAAAGCGATATTAACAAGATACACTCAGAAAATACAATTAAAAATCAGAAAAGGGCACTTAATCCCCAATTTAACAAACCCAGTTTACCAAACAAAATCCCATTTACTATTCTGTCTATGTCTATCTGTCTACTGTTATTGCCCAGTGTCACAGCCATCGACACTAATTCCTTGTTATTAGCTACTTTTTAATGATCACTTGTTAAATCAGCTGGAAATTTCAGAAAACTTGCTTATTAACGATCCATTCCTGCCCATAAAGCAGATTTGCCACATTCTCTGATTCTGTGGTACCAGATATGTGAATGAAGTTTGTGATATTTTGGAAATGTCCTTGATTTACAATGTGGACTGCATGTATAATATTTATGGTATATATGTGTCTTCCTTGCTCAGTGAACCGAGCCTCACTGTGAGTGTGTGTTTTTGTTGGTTTTTGAACCCTACTGCAGTGTGTGTGTGTTTTTCTTGCTCTTTGGACCCATCCTCACTGTGTGTGTGTGTGTGTGTGTGTCTTTAAACCCTACCACAGTGTGTATGTGTTTGTCTTGCCCTCTGAACCCACTCACTGTGAATGTGTGAGTTCTTGTTGCCCACTGAACCCTATCACAGTGTGTATACTGTATGTCTTTCTCTTGCTATTTGAACACCACCTTACTATATTCGTAGGTGGGAAATGAGCTGATGATGATACTGGTTTACATACATATATTCATCTCACAGAGCAGTTTTCTTGCTATCATGGATGAGGGTGTCTACATGCATGACTTTTTGTTTCAGGTGCCTGGTGGTCTGCTTTAAAATGCCTCGGTTGGGGTGACGGCCTTGCATACATTCAGTTCCCAAGAGATGGCTGGAGGTTTTTGATCGAGTGATGCCACCCGGGGAAGACCAGGCTACAGGAACCAAGGTAAGGAATTAGGGCTGGATGGTCAGAAAATCCTTGGTGTATGTTTTGTGTGTGTGTGTGTGTGTGTCATCCAGGGGAAAAAAAAAAATGGCAGTTTGAGTTCCATTGGCAAGATGTGTGTACTGGGAGGTGACCCACCTGCCCACACATCAGTCAGCCTTTTACAACCCCATGAGGAGCATAAGGACCTGGGGCTTAGTGGACTGCAGGGAGAACTACCCTTTTGTATTCCTTCAGTCTCCTTTTGGGGGATATGGATGGGACTGAGAAATGTTAATAAAAGCAGGCAGCTCCCCCCCCTCAGTCCCATTGGTGCCACCACATGAGTCTGTCCCTCTCCACCACTAATACTATGGCGGTTAATAAAGATCAGTACTGAACTCCTCCACAGAGATGGGGTTGAATCATCAACATACCTGGGATGTCACCTAAAAACTTGTCAGATTTTCAGAGGCCACCTGTGCTACTTGCACTGCTGTCCTGCTACTGCTGTGGTTGGTGGTGGTGCTGCTGCTGCTAGGATTGTTGCTGTCACTGCTGCTGCTGCTTGAGATGGTTGGTGATGCTGCTACCTCTGAGTTTGACTGGTGCTGCTGCTGCCACTGAGGTTGGCTTCTTCTGCTGCTGCCGCTGGGCCTGTGACATTGGACTCCAGCTGCTGCTGCTACTACCACCCTCCTGAAATATGTGAGTTGCACATTACTGTATTTGGTTTGTCCACCATCACTTGGCAGAGTTTTTTGTTCTTTGGTGGCCTAATTCCCATAACTCAGAAGCAATAGCAATACTGTAGCTCTGCATCCTTTCCAAATCACTTTTAAGCCAAGCTGATGTCGACAGGATATGTTAACAGTTGCTCTCCTACTTACGTTGAGAATTCCACACCTCATCCTTAGGTGGGAAAAGGAGTTGGGGCTGATGATGATGATGATAATTGTGATCAGCGGCAGTGCCAGGCTCCATAACTAGATCATTCCACCGCTGGGGTATTCAAGTCCAGTTACTTCATCTAGGTACTCATTTTACTTACTAATGGACAATAGTGATGATGATGATGATGCAGTGCCAGGAATCAAGTCTTGGCACTATCAGGAATCAAGTCTTGGCACTATCAGGTTGACAGCTAAACAGTAAAACAAACCGCAAGGCCTAATAAAATCTCAAGCAGGTAAATCGTTAATCTTGTCAACAGCAGAAGTTCATAGCTCAAAATAATGTAAGTGGGAGAGCAACTGTCTTTATTCCAACTAACACCATTTTTTTTAAAACTGAGATTGATTCTTGGGGGTCTAAGGATGATTATGATCTTTAGTTTATAACCTGTGTATTTATTTATATTAGTCTGCAGGTCTACATCCTTCCCATTACACTTTTTCAAGGCTAGCATTACGGTATTCTATTTGATAAACCATAACTATTGTTGAGAAGGTAATTTTATATCAGGTTAGAGTAACAAGAGTATGGCTAAGCAAATTCCCCAGGCATACTAGTAGCAGATAGTTTTCAAACCTTTCCATTGCACTTCTTCATAACATGTCTCCTTGCTAAGCTATTGCATCAACAGCATTCCAAGTTGATAGACAGACAGACAGACAAGTACACAGATGGATAGATAAACATGACAGATACACTCAGGTAGTAGATAGATTTTTATAAGTGTTAGTCATATAAATTGCTAGAATTTTTAGACAGACAGGTTCCCCATGTTATCATTTATGCCTTTGACCGCTAGTACAGTATTTCCCTCAGTTGAGCAAAATCTGGTGTTAGTTCAGTGAAAGTGGCTTGTCTTCTTTGTGGCTGTGGTGATTTCCTAACATTATTTCTTAGCAAGCCTCCTATGCCACCTATAAGACACCCCAGTGAATCATGAATGTGATTATTGACTGATTATTATTATTATTATTATTATTATTATTATTATTGTTTTTGTTTGTGCTGTACTTGCAAGATGTGCAGTGGACAGATTTTTTTATAGTCTGTGGTTGTGACAGTTCAAATGCTTATGATTAGCATACTGTACTGCTCCCAAATCAGATGATCAGTTTTCCAAAACCCTCCACTTACCAATAAACTTTTTCATGCAAATTTCCCTTCAGCATTATTTGTGCTTGAGATTATTTCCTGAAATGCTGTGTTTTCCATTTCAATCACACACACCAGTTGACCTTGCGATGTTGACAATTGTCTTTGTATACAAACCTCGGCCCTGTCAACTCCCCCTTGTCTGTAGTTAACTTTATCGTTCCATCAAAGTGTGTGCGGCAGGAAAAGTGATTATGCTGTTCTTAACATCAAATAGAAATTGGATGTACTTTTTAAAATGTAAAAGTTTGAGTAAGGTCAGTAACAAGTGTGGTAGAGTATTATTGGCATACTTTTGCACATGCCTGTACAGCACAAACAGTTGCAATAAGTCCTGGTTATATGCCACAGATGCAAAAAAAATACAGGGTGGTTCATATGTACCATGTCTGATTACATGTGTTTTGTTCTTGCCTTTTCAACCATACCTTACCCCATCCTTAGGTGGGAAGAAGAGGGTAGGATGGTGATGATGGTGATGATGATGAGTATAATTATATTAGATGATGCTGATTATTATATTGATTTTGATGATTGTAATGATGATGATGATTGATGTGGTGAAAGGCTCAGTCTGCAATACCAGTGTCTACCTTGCATCATTTTCTGTTTCCCATAACCCTTTCCTACTTTATAGTGACTGCTTGTTTGCATCCATTGTTTGCATTATTTTTTATCAAGTAATCAAATATCTTCCCATGCATTTGCTTCCTTAATTGCATAAAGTTCACTCATTTTAAGTAAGCAGAAATGTTTCCCCTCCTCTGAGTTTTATCTATCTATTGCCAGACATCTCAATCCCATAAGGGGCGTCCACAAACAAATTAACTCCTTGTCGCACCATCATCTGCCGTTTGACTTCTCTTCCTCCAGCTCATACACCTCTCCCTCATATACCTGTCTACTCCATCCTTCCATCTGAGCCTTGGTCACGCCCTCCTCCTGACCCCCTCCACCTCTTCCACACACACTCTTCTAGTCAGTCTCTCATTCTCCATCCTTTCTTCATGGCCAGACTATCTCGAAGTATTTCTCTTAATAGTACCACATTGCATCTTTACCTCCTCATTTGTTTGTCTGTCTGTCCATAAAACTCCACACACTCCTCGCTTCATTTCCACTGCCCTCTTGACATGTGTCCTTCTAACAGGATCCAAGCTTCATTTCCATGCTCACTTCCACCCCACTCCCTCATATATCCCTCCACTTCATCAGTCCATCTCATCGTTGGTCTCTCCCTCCACCTCACTAACATACGCTTCTAGTCAGTTTCAAATTCTCCATTCTCTCTACGAGGCCAAACCATTGCAGAGTATTTTTCTTAACAGTCTGTCTGTCTGTCTGTCTCCACACTTCTCACTTCACTTCCATGCTTAGTTCCTACTCCTTATCACAGCTTTCAATGATCCAGCAACATTTCTACCCTGCTGTACCCTTTCATGCACTGCCTTCCATCCTTAATAATCACACTACTTAAGTACTTGGATGCACTCATTCTCTGTTTCTTCACCATCCAGTCTCACTATGTATGTTGTGACTTCTTTTCAAACTCAGGACCATAGTTTTATTCTTCTCTTCATTCTCTTTTAGATTCCATTTCCTACTTGCACCCTCAGACTCATTCACCAAGCCTTGCAGTTCACATTCATCCTCACTGAACAATACAGTATCATTAGCAAGCAGCAGTTCAGGAAATTTCCACACCTTTCCCTCTCTCATTAGGCACTCAGTATTTTCACTTCCCTCCCTATTATCTTTTATACAAATTGAACAACCACAGAGACATGACACACAGAAACATGACATAAGGAGACATGACACACAAAAAAACATGAAACAAAAAACATAACACAAGGAGATATGACACACACACACACACACACACACACACGAGATTTTTTTCTTTATGCAGCTTTACTTCCCAAACCTCACTGGCAGAATAAGATAACACTGTGGCCCAACATCCTCGCCATAGCACTTCTTCATGTCTAACACCATAATACAGTAGTCTTGTTTCAAATAGCATTTCCAAAGGAGAGATGGTAATTTGATGCCCGTACCTTAACTGGAGCATAGTTGAATACCTGGTAGCTATTTCTGAAAGTTGTCAAAATACCTGCATCCCCCATACCAGCAGACTGAGCCAGCAACTCCAGATATACTGTATATGGGCAGCCCTGTATTGTGGTTTAGTAGATTGTGGGCTGCTGTTGCTGTGGTCCTGTGTTCCTAACCAAACCACTTCTCTGAGCCGATATAGCATCAGTTTCAATATTTTTTGCCAATACAGTATTTGCTCCCTGACTAAGTAAAACAGTGTCATTTGTTTGTGTGCTGGTCATTTACCTTCTTGAATGAGATGTTGCCAAATGAGCTGAACAATTTTGCTAAGGATATTTGCATCTCATTTTTCAAAGTAGACTGCTGAAAGATGCACACACATGTCTTTAAAAGATTATTAGAGTTTAATCTCTGTTGTAAGGATAATTTTGGAGCTTAACTCTTTGAAAAAGCTCATATTGCCTCTTTTCTTTTATTAAATTCCAGTATTTACTTTCTCCAGCATTGATTTTTTTATTTTTAGTAGTTAAAGTGAGCCTGGGACCACCACAACAGCAGGTATTATGAGCCCAAAAGATCGTAAATAAATGTGGCAAATAAAAGGACTTCTGTTAAGCCTTAGTGCCTTTTTACAAAACAATAGAGATGGATGTTTTGCATATTAAATCCTACCCGATGTACTTATGTTGGTTGAGTTATATTTTTATGCCTGTTTTCTCGTATTGATGCATGTTATTTTTGCAGTTTAATATTGCCATGTTATAGTGATGTACTGCACAATCTGCCACAGGAAAATATATACTGAAAAGAAATGTGTACCGATAGCCCTTGTTTGGAAGATTTTAATTGGCAACAGGTCAGCTATGAAATTGTCTTCCTTAGTCTGTATTTCCCCCTGCCTATGACCTTCAGTCTTTTAAACACAGTGTGTGTGCAGGAATTTCAGAATCAACGGATCTTGAATTTGGCTCTCTTTTGATTATTTTTTCTTGCAGCCTTCAGTTTCTCCTTCTCTGCAATGAAAAAAGAAATACTGCCCTGAATAGCATTGAGGAATTAAAATCTACAAGCATCCTTAGTTAACGTTCATTTATGGTAAAGATTGGTGAGCATCTTGAGTTGTTTCCCTTCCTGTATATCCAAGAATAACAACAATTCAGAGTTGATTCCCTTCATTAAACATCCCCAGTTGATTCACTTCATTTAGGTCAGAAATTAAGGACTTGAGATTTTCCCAACATATATACGAACATTTGTCGTTAATACGGTTTACGTTTTTTGTTAATATTTTTCTTCCTGTGGCTGACTGTACGTTTATTTATACAGTGATTTTGAGTATGCTTTGTGATGCCTGTTTTTTTCTGTTGATTTATTCTATAGTCAGTTTGCTTTCACCTGACAGAGATTCATTACCTCTTAGCTTGGTTGATGGCTAAGTGCTGTCAGCCTGGAGAGTTAATTTGACCAGTAACCAAGGAGACTCATCACTACCCCATAACAAAGGTTATTGAATTGTATACACCCACAACTTAGTACTGAAGTTATAAAAGTTGCCTGGTTCTGTCAGATGGAAACAGATGGACCATAGTTGGGTTTTTACATGTTTTATTTCGTGTGACATGTAACTGTATGTCCGTTACTTCTACATGTATATTCTTATTGATATTTGTGTTTGAAAATGTGCCAGTGCCTTGTCGTCTTCAGCTGTGTTAAATTGTGAGTTGATCTTGTGCTGCCCCAGTGATCTGACATCATCTGACACTGTGTGAGTTTCAGATCACATATGTTGTAGAAATTCCTTTTTCAAGTGTAATATTTGCCATGTCATTTTGTTTCGTTTCATTTTTGAAGGATCCAACATGCTTGTATGCGACGGCCTTGGTCACTTAATTGCGGCTCTCCATGCTGCTTGATCCCTGGCAGCTTCCCTGTTTAGTCCCTTATCCCTGAGGTCACATACTGTATATATTATTAAGCTTGTGAAAGAACTAATTTGCCTGTCATGTCCCTTCCAAAGGTCTGTTGATTCAAGATAGCTCAGAAATCTGCATTAATATGATAAGCAGAGTTTTTTATGTAGTAAGCAGTGTTAGACTGTAAATATTTTTTAAAGCAAAGGTTTGTAACATCACAGGCAGTTGTTTATTTAGTTTAAGTGTTAATACTATGCTTATTAGGGAGAACAGGATTCCCACGGCTGTTGATATTTCTCCTCCTTTGTTGCTTTTTCTTTGGATTTTTTTTTAGGTGTTTGTGGTGGTGTTGGTGTCTGTCAGGATAGGTTGTGGTGGTTTGTGATTCTGTAGAGGAAGAGAGAGAATCCTGGTTTAATATCAGTGTTGTAGTGAGCAAGGATATGCGATGCCCCCATGGTTTTGTGTGTGTGTGTGCTGAAGATTCTGGGATGTGAATGGTAAGTGAAGGAGTGTCTGCCATTTCAGTGGGCTTGCATTTGGCTAGTTTCTCCCTCTTTTGGGTTTCCTCTTTGCTTTATGGGCCCTATACATTTCATCCATATGTAACAAAAAAAATAATAGGGTGGTGGACACTGCTTGAAAAGGAAAAAAAAAATGGTTACGATGATGGATGAAAATTAATTGGGTACGAGTGTGATGATGATGATGTATAGTCCACTTCACTGGACATGGTACTGATGGTTCTGCCACTGTAAAGCTTGTTCATTCTTTGTTCCTGGCTTCTACCCCAGGTGGTTCTAGTTGGAAATAAAATAGAGAGAGAAATCGGGAGAGAAACCCCTTCCCTAGTGCTAAAAATCATTACAGGCCTCTGACCCTCCCATCACCTATACTGACAATCTCTCCTCCCACCTTCCCCTCCCACCTTCCCCTTAAGAATAAAAATTAATTCTTACAATAAATTTCATTCCTTTTTTCAATAGATGATAAACCAATTAGATCAAAAATATACAGTTTCGAAGAATATTTGCTAAATTTTGGTTTGGTTTGTGGGCCCCCTTTCCTGGACCCTGGATAAAATAGATGTAAATTGGATGATGGTGGTGGTTGCAGCTCCAGGCTTATCTGTATATAAACTCAGAGGGCTGACTACATAATCCTGGCAGCCCCAAAGATATATGTTGAAGGGATCTGTTGTGACAGTGTGGTGCATGTGGTGAGTGTGCTGCGGTGTAGGAGGATGCATTACACTGTGGTACATGTGGTTGTGTGGTGCAATAGTGTGGTACATGTGTGTGGTTGTGTGGTGTGATAGTGTGGTACATGTGAGCATAGTGTGGTGTGGGAGGCATTGCACTGTGGTACTTGTGATGAGTGGGTTGTGGTGTGGGAGGATGCATTTCACTGTGGGAATAAGTGGATTGTCTGTGAGATGTATTCAGCGTTGGTACTAAAGCAGAGAAAGGTGATGGTTGTGTTGAAGTCTGGTTATACTCATTTAACTCTGACTTGGCATAGATTTTCATATTTTTGCAGCTTTTTTCACTTTGCTCAAGGGCAGTAAAAGAAAATATTACAAACCTACTTTCTTTACATAGCATTTCTCTTGCCAAGCATCATATTTTTTTGCTTATGTACTGTATTCTTACAACTCAGCATTCATGAGAGAGCACAAGGCATTTTTAGACCATGTGAGAGAGGGACAGACAGGCAGACAGAGAGTGTAGGTGTTGTGTTTCTCTTTTAGGGTTGTTTCTGAAGGGTGGATGTCTGGTGATGGTTTTTGAAGGCTGATGTTGGGCTGGAGATTTGTGGATGGCTATAGTGGCCTTGTAACTAGGTAATGGTTATGTACAGTCTGAAATATGAAAGATAAATAATGAATTAATAAAAAAGGAGGTTAATGAGCACAGTAAATGGCGGATGGTCAAAGCTGGAGACCTGTACAGTTCAATACCATATGCTTTTCACAGCACTGTTCCTTTTGGATGGGGATTGTTTAGGTAGGATTGTTTATTTTGATGGCTGTTGTTAAGCTGATAATTTTTTATGGCTGTAGTGGCTATGTATGTCTAGGCTGTGGCTATGTACAGTATGAAATAGTAAAAATAAGTATGAAAAAAAAAACTGATGACGTGAACTGTGAAATTCCAAATGCTTTTCACAGCACAGTTCCTTTTGAATGAGGGTCGTTTTAGGGGGTAGGGAAATAGGTATCTTTGTGAAATTTAGTTTTTGGGTGTAGGATGAGAACAGATTTTTTGAAGCACCTTGTGTAGTGTAGGTTTCAAATGCATTTAGTTGCTGGGTAGTGACAATACAAAGTAGCCAAAACAAGTATCTGTGCAGGAGGGGGTCAGTGTTCCCAGAATTCTAAGGGAAGTGAGTGATATACAGGTTGGTTGGTAGGCATGATCTCACCCACCTCTGTTTAGTGTTGCCATACAAGAGTAATGCTGTATATATTTACTGTTTCAGTGTAGGGAGACATTTGTTACCACAGCTAATGTATGACTTATATAGGAATGGATTTATATAGCCCTGGATTTAGTGCATGCAAATTGCCTTGACACTGATTGCCACGTAATAACTGAATCACAAGACAGAGTTTTTTATTCAGGAACCAGTCACCAAACATCGCAGTACAGGGCCAGCTTGGGCAGTATCACATTGCACAGTATTAACACTTATTTAGGATGCCGTATCAGGCGCTCATCAATACAGGGAGAATACTGGTGGTATTCAGAAAGATTGGTTACCATTTAGTGGAAGATATAAGCCATTATCGAAATATAAGGTCAGGCTTTTACAAGTTTATTGTCATTGTAAAATATATTACTGTGAATAATATCATTAAGCTTTTTACAATATAACAAGCTAAATGCTCCAGAAATTATCACTATAAATCCTGTTTGGCAGCAAACTCTCATCCCTTTTCTGTCCAACTTTCTAATGCAGGAGTTAGCCATTACTCCCAGTCCTTCATGTGTGCAGCAAGTTAATGCTGGAACTGTCTTCCTCTGTTTGTATTTCCTACTGCTATGACCCCCAGTCTTTTAAACGCAGTGTATCCTGTCATCTTGAATGGATCTTGAATCTGGCTGTCTGTTATTTTGCTTTAATTTCTTCTTGGGAGCAATCTTGCAGGCTTCTGGCCATTGTTTCCTTCTTCCTTGCATAAAAAAAATATGTACGGCATCATCTCTAGCAGTTACTGATCCAAATATGCATTGTCTTTGGTCTCATACTCCTCCTCACGTAGTATGAGCAAATACTTGTTTTAGCTAATCTACAATATGAACTNTGTAGTGTTGGGTAGAGGAGGAAGAGGGAAGTGTAGTGTTGGGTAGAGGAGGAAGAGGGAAGTGTAGTGTTGGGTAGAGGAGGAAGAGGATGTTGTTGAGGCATTGCATGTGGTGTTGTAGGTTTTGATTGGCTGTAGTGGCTAGGTAACGAGTAAGTACAGGATTAAATATTGATAGAAAAAAAATGAATAAAAAAAAAAAGCATAATTAAACACTAACAGAGTTCCATTCGCATTTCATTTGGATGGAGGTCACTTTTTAGTTAATTTGGGGCAGTGGTCAGGTGAGAGTGCTAGTACAACTTCCTTGCTGATTTGAATAGCCATAATGCATTTGTTTTCCTCTGACAAAGTGAAGTCAGACGGGAGGGTCAGTTTAATTAGTAACCAAGGAGACTTATTCCTGTTTCGTAACTAAGGTTCATTAAGGTTTATTCAAGTAGTGGGACTAGTCCGGTTCTGTCAGATAGAAATGAACTAACTTATTGTGAAGAGGTACATAGTGAAGCTGGGGGGAGGAGGCAACCTTATAAGTCTGTATGGAGGTCTTGTTGGGGTGTGATATTGTTTACGTGTTTGTGTTTTTCTGGACTGAGAGTGCCTTCATTGTCCTGTGCCTGTGTGTTTAGCCACGAGGGATCTTTGGCATTGAGAACACCAGCTGGTATTGCATTGGTGTTGGTGTGGAATGGGAAAAGTCATGGAACTGATAACTATGAAACACTTACTTAGAGAAAATTATGTGAGGTAGTCAGGATTCCAGAGGCTTAAATGGTCAGTGAGTGAGCATCATGCCCTATTCATGATGACTTCGTTATATTAGTGCCACCACATGAAGGTGTCTCCCCAGCACCACAGCTGTATAACAGTTGGGTGCGGAAGGTGGGAACTATGAATGTCATGGGTAGGGTTACGAGAGGCAGACTGAAAAAAACTGGGATGAGGTCATAGTGTATAATAACCTTAGGGATAGGGAACGGAATAGGGAGGCTGCCAGAGACCAAGCAGCCATTAGGTGACCAAGGCCAATACAAGCATGTTGGAGCCTTTACAAATGATATACGAATGATACGAAAATACCGAACCCCTTCTAAAGACCCATTTTGTACTCAGAATATATTTAAACACATCATCTGAGATCTAAAGGCACATTTTCCACACTATTACAAACTGAATATGTGTAAATTGTGAGTTTTGTTTGTGTATAATGCCAGCAGAAAGTAATTCCTCATTTAATAATTGATCCTGTAAAATGCTGATAGGTGCACCTTGCTTGAAGTAAAGGCGTCCCAGCAAGAGGAACTTTTTCTCAAGCATTAAGAATCATATGCAAGACAGTAACTATCAAGATATGTGTTAGTGTTAAATTTAAATTAGTTATATTTTTAGATGAATTAACATTGATCCTTCACAGCACACTTGTGAGGTTAATTAAGAAGCATATTATGTGAAAAGTATTGTATTTTTGAATGACAGATTAAGAGAGAAATCGTGCTTAGTGAAAGTATCTTAAATGAGGAATAACTGATAGGGGTTTGCCTGTACGTTTTTATTATTATTTTACTCTAACAAATAATTTCTGAAGCTTAGACTAATGATACCTCGTGTTGGCATTATATTACAGAACAGATTTGAGTGTTATCCTTTGTGTTTTAGTATTTCATATAGGCTAGTTATGTATTGCATTAGGTTCCCCCCCTCCTGCCACTCCCCCTTCTTCTCCTCCTCCTCCTCTTTTTTCCCCCTCCTTTTCATTTCTTCCTCTTTCCTCTTCCTCCTCACCTTACCACGCATCCAGTCTCCCAACCACTACCACCCTGCAACTCACCCTGCCACCACCACCACCCTGCTACCCACCCTATCACCATCACCACCACCACCACCACAACAACCCTGCAACTCACCCTGCCTCCATTACCACCCTACAACCACCATAACCCTGCAACTCACCCTGCCACCACTACCACCCTACAACCCACCCTGCCACCACTACCACCCTACAACCCACCCTGCCACCACTACCACCCACCCTGCCACCACTACCACCTTGCATCCCACCCTGCCACCACTACCACCCTGCATCCCACCCTGCCACCACTACCACCCTACAACCCACCCTGCCACCACTACCACCCTGCCACCACTACCACCCTGCCACCACTACCACCCTACAACCCACCCTGCCACCACTACCACCCTACAACCCACCCTGCCACCACTACCCCCCTACAACCCACCCTGCCACCACTACCACCCTACAACCCACCCTGCATCCCAGCCAGCCACCACTCTGTTCTGCAGCCTTACCTGGCCTGCCCTTTTGCCTTCCCTTCCAAGTCTTCTGCTCTGCCCTGCCCTACACTGTGATGTTCCTTTCCCTCTACTCTGCCCTGCCCTACACTGTGATGTTCCTTTCCCTCTACTCTGCCCTTCATTGCATTCTCGTTCTCCCTTGCCCTGCACCCTTGCAATACACAGCCATGCCCTCCCATGCACCATTGCCATATCCAACCATACCCTACCTTGCACCCTTGCTGTGCCCTGCCATGTTCCCTCTGCCCTGCCCTCCCTGCTCCGCCAACCCTGTCCATCATGCTGTCTCTTACCTGCCCTGCTCCCTTGCAGATTCTTGCCATCCCTGTCCTATCCTGTCATCTCATCTCTAACTTACCCTGCACCCTTGCCATCCTTGTCCTGCCCTGCCATCCCTGTCTTGCATCCTTGCTGTATCCAGTCATACCCTCGCTTACACACTTACTTTGCCCTACCATCCCTGCTGTTCTTGCCTTGCTCTGTCCTGTCCTGCCATCTCTACTGTGTTCTGCTGCTCTTGCCTTGCTCTGTCCTGCTCTTGTCATCTCTGCTGTGTTCTGCTGTTCTTGCCTTGCTATGTCCTGCCCAGCCATCTCTGCTGTTTTCTGTTATTCCTACCGTACTATGTCCTGCCCTGCCCTGCCATCTGTGCTGTTCTTGCCTTGTTGTGACTTGTCTTGTCCTGCCATCTCTGACATACTCACCTTTATCTGCCCTGCTGTTCTTCCCTCCCTTGCCTTGCCTTTTATGTAATTTACTTAGTCTAAAGTACAAACATTGTGCCATTTTTTTTCTTTCATCAACTGGCTTCTCAGTTATCTAGTACAAAGTGATGTGTCCTTCATACTATGTGTACAAAATGTGGACTTTGAAAAAATATCAGAGAATAATACCAAGACATATGTGAATAGTACAAAGTGATCTCTCCTTTGTACTATTCATATGTCTTGGTTTATTCTCTGATATTTTTTCAAAGTCGATATTTTAATATATATGTAAAAAAAAATATATGTAAAGAAAAGGTATATAATAAAGACATTGTAATAATACATTTGTTTTATTTCCACTAGATATACACAAGAGTGGTGGAGGTCAAAAAATAAACTATCTCGATAAATGGGCCAGAGAAATACGGACTGGTAACCCCAAGGTGTGAGGGTTGCCAGTCCGTATTTTCGTGGCCCATTTATCGAGATAGGTTCGGTGCCCCTGACTTTTATGCTTCCAAGAGCGTCCCCTTCTCACCACCTGTTAAATGCCATTTCTTATATTGCCCTGCTCAGCTAAAGCCGAGCAGAGCTATACAAGAAAACATAGCAATCAACAAAAGGTGAGAAGGGCTTTCTTAACATGCATTGCTTAACACTGCACAACCATGCTGCCTGTGTTTGCACTAATGCATGTTAAAGATCAATACAAACTATATTTGTACACAAAAATTGGAAACACTGAGTAGGGCCAATTAACCCCTTCAATATGAGGACATTTTACTCCTGCTGACACCACACGATTTTATTCAGCTTAAGAGGGTGACATACTGGAGGGGTAGAGCTTGACTGGGTATAGCAAGGATGCAGGGTGGGCCAGAGCCACGAGGAGAGGAGGGAAGGGACGGTACGAGAAATCCTAAGCTGAATAAAATAGTCTGCAGCAGCAAGAACAAGCCTTAATTGAACCTCTGGGTTGTTGCAGCAATAAACTGAGAAAAGATATCATGGTACTGAAGGGGTTCAAAGGTGCTAACGTGCCAAATAATTTTATACTCTTCACTGTAACTTGGCCCAATTTTTCATTCTTTTCCAGCTGTCACATAACTCCAGCCATAGAAAGGCTCAAAATCCTTTTCAGTGTTTGTGACTAGCATCTAACTTTAAGACTAATACAACTCATATTTCAGGCCAAGCTTGTTTCTCAGCAAACAAGTCTCTCTAAAAATATGTAACTCAAGGCCATATTATTATTACCGAAAATGTGAAGGTATGGATCTCTCTCTCTTTACCTATAGCCAGACTGACTAATACTGTAAGGTTACAAATTGCCTCCCTGTCCCCTGCCATTTCATTGCCCTCCCTCCAACTTACACTCCCCTCTCTCATATCTCCCAACTACATCCTCCATCTCATCCTCGGTCTCCCCCCCCCCTCTCCACATACACTCTTAGTCTTATCCCAACTTACAACCCCCCCCCTCTGCACTCCATCCCTCACCCTCCACCTCACTCACATACACCCTCATTTTTAATTTTCACTCTCCATCCCCCCCAACTTACACCCACGTCTCTCATAAACCCCTCCACTCAATCTCTCCATCTGACTCGCATACACTCAGTAATCTCCTACTCTCCATTCCCCCAACTTGCACACCCCTCTCATATAGTTCCATCCCTCTGTCTCCCCCTGCCTCTTCCCACCTCCACCTCACTCACATATACTCTTAGTTTGTCTCATTCTTCATCCCTCCCGCCCCCCAACTTAAACCACCCTCTCTCCTATACCTCTACTACATCCCTCCATCTCATCTTCAGTCTCCCCCTCCGTCTTACTCACGTACATTCTCCTAGTTAATTCATTCTCTCTCTCTCTCTCTCTCTCTCTCCATCCCTTCATATTATCCTCGGCCTCGCAATTCAAATTTTTGGAGCGTAAGACAACAGAATGACCCATTTCTGACTAGGCTAAGATGTGGAATGCAGGCATAACATATCTACCAGTAACAGATCTTCTTAAAAAAAAAAAAAAAACACTCCAGCGATGATATATATGGCCATGAGTTACATATTTTACAAGGTTTGAAGTAACATTTCTCGCCTTTAAGACTTTGTTCCCTTAAAAAACCTTGGTGGGGAAAAGGGGGGGCAGGTAGCTTAAGTTGTTATAAACAGCCTCCTACAGTTTACAACCCTTATTAATTTCTGGATCATTTAACATAGACACGCATCTTAACGAGACGGTCTGGTGCAAGCAGGCAACTAATAAAGTATATATAAAATTAGTATGCTGTTCCTGACCTACCCAGCCATTTCATACAGGCAACTGGTCTTTGAAGTTCAACATGACAGATGAACACTACAGCAGCTAATTTTTAGGCAATGTTGTTCCCAGGACAATTTACATTAAACAAAATATTTTTTAACGCAAAGAAGGAACTAAATGCTAGAAAGCCTGAAAGATTTTTTCTTTAAATAAAATAAAATAAGGTGAGAGCCAAATTCAAGATCCGTTAATTTCGAGAAGCCTGGACACAGCGTTTAAACGACTGGAGGGTCACAGGCAGTACAAAATTATGAGGAATGCAGTTCCAGAGTTAACCTGCTGTAAACAAGGGCTGGGAGTAACAGTTAACTCGCATTAGACAGTTTGAGAGCAAAGGTACGAGTTTGATGGTAGACGGGTGTTATGCACCCGCTGTAGTGGTGGGGGAATGCAAGCAGACAGTTCAAGAGGGGTAGTGACCACTGATGAAGTGACTGAAATGAGTTATAGATGCAACAGCTGCAGTCAGAGGAAATAAAAACTGACACGCTGCATCACTAGGTGCCACTAAGCAAAATGTAAAGAACTTTAAAATCAATTTTGTCTGCACTGGCGGAGCATGGATTATTTTATTTTATTTATTTTTTGAAGTTTTCAGGTTACGTGTTTTGTATTGATTAAGAGCTGCAAAAATACTTCACTCATTGGCAAACAACTGACAATTTAAAAAGCATGTTTCATTTTATTACCTTCAAAATATCAATATTGTACGACCTGTCAAAATCAATCTGCTTTTCATACCGTAATACAAAAGTCTTAAAGGCAAAAAAGTGTACTCCACTAGATAAAATATTAAAACATCTATATAAAACAATCATTTATTGGAATAAAGAAAATATTTTATAGTCAGCACAAATATATAAGTAATGGATGTGGGATCATAAGGGGTGCCGTATACTCGATCTACAAGAGTGAAGAACTGCTGAAAAATCGAAGGGTCTGACTGACTGACTGGCCAAAAGCTTCTCCCACATCCACAAGTACATACATGGTGCATATACAGATGTCCTCATTTAAAGTCACAGATATGGCCTACATATATTCTTTCCACCCAACTGGTAATGAAAGTTCTGTACCCTGATTAATAAACTTTATAGGTAATTTTCAACTGACAACTGGGAAAAAAGGGGGGGGTACCATTAGAACCTTGCACTGTGTTGCCCTTGCCTTCCTCACCTAATGGCAACTCTCCATGCTACTCAATCTCTGGCAGTCTCCCTGTTTAGTCCATCTCTGAGGTCTCACTATGACTTATCACAGGTCTTTTTTGGTCTGCCTCAACTCTAGCTACCCTGAACTTTCACCTCTCTCACCCTCAACCCACTTGTCATCTTCCATACTCTCCACATGCCCAAACCATCTCAATCTACCCCTCCTCATCACAACACCAATACATTCCAATCCTATCCTTCCTTTCACCTCTTCAATCACAATCCTAACACCTCCCCCACCTCCCCGCTACACAAATATAATCAGTAGGCTATCATTTCTATATGTATAAGCCTTTGAATATCCTCTCCCTTCAAACCCAGGTCTCACCACCATACAGCATTACACTACACATCCCACAAACAAAGATCCCTTGGCACTTAGCACAGAGGGAGAGCCTTGCCAATGTTAGGAGAGGCAACACCTCCCTGAATTTCCTCCAAGCACTCCTTGCCCTAGCCACAGAGCCTACTCCAGCCCCACCTCCAGCACATAACATGTCCCCACAATAACAAAACTCCTCCACACACTCAAAGACTCACCAGCAAGATCAATCCTTTCATGCCTGACAATCTCTGCATGCTCTCGCAGACACCACACACCAAAAAAGCATTTTTTTTAGTCAACCTCTAATCCCACTACAGTACATCGCTTATGCATCCAGTTACCACAAATACTGATCAAAATGGGTTACTTCCCATTCCCTTGTGGCAAACCACACAATGGCCACACTCCTTCTGCTTTGACAGTACTGCCACCAGCCCTAGATATCATCACTTTTGTTTACCAGTCACATCAGCTATTCAATCTGACTACACACAGCCATCAACTGAGACAAAAGGGAATAGGGATCGGTCAGATTTGCAAACATGCTATAATAATAAAACTATATAAGCAATGGAGAGGTTCCTTTCATGAGGTGGCATAGCCTCCTTGGTTACTAAGATCAATGTAGTCTAGCAAATATAACTATAGGCACAGGAGGCTAGCTTTCGTGTCAGCTTGCTTAGTAGTCCCTCAGGCAACCATCATGCATTCACTAGATGTACGGCTGCCTGCTTTTTCTTTCACTTCTATCTATCTGTTTGTGTCCCCTCCTCTCTTCATACTTCCTTTCCTTCCTGTCACTCTTATTTCTCTTCTTTCCACTTCAGGTGGTACTACTGACTGACAAGCCTTATGGTTTCCTGCAACTTAGGAAACCATTTACAAAGCTGGGTGGTCACCATATAACTAGAGGTGCCCATGTTAACTGGGTGGAGAGACTTGTCCCTGCACCTCCTTGTTGCACAGCACTGTCAGCCACGAGGGAACACTGGTTTACCGCACAGGGTGGCCCTGCAAGGGGCTGTTGCTTGCCTGTGGTTGATAGGTCTGTTTGGCCAGACAGACTGGGGTTGATCATCAACAATCCCATTTAACAAAACATCCTTCAGTTCCCTCCCTATCCTCTCCAAGAATAATGGTGGACTACAGGAGTCTCCTTGGTTACTAGTTATATTAACTCACTTCATGCACACTATAGAGGGTTGCCTTCATGAGTCTCCTTGGTTACTAGTCATACACCTCCCTATCCTCCCAAAGGATAATGGTGGACTAAAAGTGAAGGGTACACTCAGCCTGCAGGCCACCACGTTCATGTTCTAATTCAGTACTTCTTCATGACTAACACAAATGAGTCTTAGGACACGACGAGTACACTGCCTGGATTTGGACGGGGGGGGGGGGGGGGAAATAAAAGAGTTCTGTGTGTACAATTATAGTTCCTTCACTAACTTTCCTCAGCACTTCGTGACAAGCACAAATGAGGACTCTGTATATACGGCTATAGTTTTCACCTTAACTTGGCCACGATTTATCCTTTAGCAGCTTAATTCCACAGCCAAAAAAAAGACAGCAAAGGCCCTACATCCCTCCAATACACTCCATGACTACCATCACTACCGTAAGTTTTAATCTACAGTCATGGATAAAATGCCTAAGATTCAAAGATGATAGGTTTAGGCCACAATTAAACTCTTCCCACAGCACTTCTTTGTGACTAGCATGGTCATTTTTGAGCCAAGTTAAAGCAAAACGACAGATGTAGGTTTAACACATTACCAATCTTCTTGGGACATAGGGCACCTTCCATTACACAGCTGGACTAATCCTGCTGTCTTGATACCAGCTTCAACCACCTTGTTAGATGGCAACTCACCTGCAACAACAGAAAGACATTAGCTTGTTTGTTTTCATCTGATTGAACTGAACCACTCCCAAAAATACTATGCTGTGGTCACTGAGACACCACCCAAAACGGTAGATTACCAAGCACCCAAACCCACTGGACCACTAGATAACCAGGCATCCAAACCCAAACCCACAGCACCACTACACAACCAGACACCCAAACCCACTGAACCACCAGGCACCCAAACCCACTGAACCACGAGGCACCTAAACCCACTGAACCACCAGGCACCTCAACCCACTGAACCACCAGGCACCTAAACCCACTGAACCACCAGGCACCTCAACCCACCACACCACCACCCATATCCACTGGCCCAGCAGGCACCCGAACCCACTGAACCACCAGGCACCTAAACACCTAATCTAAACACACCAACACCTAACATTCACCCACCTGCCAACTGGATCATCTAAACACAAGATCACAAGATGAAATTCGGTACCTTAAAAAATAAAAAACTGGACCACCTTAACCCACTGGACCACCAGGCATCTACAGTGAATAAAGAGAGCAGCAAATACACCCACCTAAATCCCAAACACCAGACAATGGGAGAAACCTAACGACGATCAAAATTTTTAAGGAAGACAAAACTATAAACACAACTAACACACCTGAGAATTCACCATACACCCTGCGTACGTTACATCAACTGAATTAATCCCAGAGTCTATTTTAAAGCCTGGATTACATGGGAAAGCTAGAACAGTTTATATTTCCAAACAAAACCTGAAGAAAGTCAAGATCCCATTCACTGAGAGATGCCTGGACTTACTGGCAGAAGGAAAACGTTATCTAAAGTGACAGGAAGGAGAACAAAACCCACATAGTAACCAATGCATTTATTCCTGTACAGTATAATGCTACTTCCCTATTCAAGCCAATATAACAGTGAATAACTAGTGAATCGTAGTTTTCCTTCACCCCGATCTTTTCCACCTAATGACGGGGTGAGACATGGATACGGGGTGAGAGGAGGATACGGAAAACAAAAGTCTATCCTATCTACAGCCCGACGCCCTACTCCCGCAAAGGGTGGATGCAGACAAAACGCCTCCAAGTCGCTCTGTCACCCATCATTTGACTGCCCTCCCCCAACTCATTCTTCCCTCCCTCATATACCTCTCAGCTCCATCTCTCCACCTTATCCTCGGTCTCCCCCTCCCTCCTCTTCACCTACATACACCCTCTTAGTCAGTCTTTCATTCTCCATTCTCTCCACATGTTAAAAGAAGTACTTAAATTTGTACCTCAACCTTTTACCCACCTAAGGACTCAGAAAATGAAAACTAATCAACATTTCCTTCATTCTTTCATTTATAAAGGATCTCCAAGGTGCTTGATCTCAAACATCTTTTCTGTTCAGTCCCTAATCCCTCAGGTCACAATCTTCATTCCAGATCTTTTTCAGTCTGCCCCTCACAACTCCACCCTTAACATTCACACCTCTCACCCTCCACACACAGTTATTCTCTACCCTCTTCACATTCACAGTGAAACGGTCCACATTATATTTCTATGACTGCACCTAGATATACAGTATTATTATTCTTTTTAACTTCTGCCTTCACCCACACTGGATAAAATTGTTAAACCTCAAAGTTTCAATTACAACTGTTACCTAAAACTTCTTGAATCCTCTACAGTATGCTCCTAACCTGCTCTAACATCAGTATTTAAATTAGATTAACAATTATAATACTATCCGTACTCAAAGAAGTGCTATGGCAGATTTACAAGCATGATACGTCACTTGCATATAAGCCAAATTAAACTACAGAGGGACAAAAAGAAAATTAATTACTGCCTCCCTCTCAGTTTAATTGCTTAACCATTAGAAAAATTATCTTACACAAAAATTCTTATTGCTCTGCTGTACTGTAGTCTGTTCTTCACCTGATGAAACTGGCCCACTCAACTTTAGTACTTCAGTGACTACAAACAATTCATTATAGTAACGGAGGCAGGAGTCTCCTTGGTTAGTTTTCACTCTACAGAACTCCCACACCGATACTGTTCCTCGGAATTGTTATCTAGCTATCTATCTTCCCTACGTATTGTCAGACATTTTAACCCCATAGAGCATGGCCACAAACTGCCCAGTCCATATTGCCATCCTCTGCCATTTGACTGCCCTCCCTCCAACTCTCACCCTCTCCCATCTCTCTCCATCTCATCCTTGGTTATGATGTAGGAATGAGTGTCCTTCATCAATTCAACCTTCCATAATTACCTGACTAACAGCTGAAAATGCGAAGGGAAGTTATCAGGTTAAAACAAATGCGCAAGAGTACTGTACTTATCTCAACAGACTTCTGCCACTCTCCCCCATGCTGTCAAGCCACCTCCCCCCTTGAATTCTCCAGGGACTCCCATCACTCCTTCAGCCAGGCAATTACGCTGTCCTCTCTCTGGAACCAGATACTTCGTTCACACCCACACGGACCCAAGGCCACCATAGGAACACCACTGGAATGAATGTAGAAATATAGTACAAATCATTTACATTCTGAGAAGATACAATTACGTAACAGGTAACACTACCGCTTCTACCTTCTACTTGCCCTACATTTTGCCTTGCGCAGTCCATTTCACACTTCATCCGCAAAAAAAGTTAATGTTATAGCTAATTCTTCTCTCCACAGCACGTCATAACTGACAATATACTGTGTCGGTAGGATCGGGACAGTGTTTTGTATCTGAACACACGGGGAACCTTCTGGAAATTGGGTGTCGTGCTGTAGGATTGGCATGGTGTTTGGGTCTGGAGATGTGGGGAACATTATGAAGATTTTTACGTGTGTTTTAATATCTATCTTACCTTAGAAATTAGTTCTTGACATTACTGTTGCGAGTTCTTTCCTTGATGAGAAAATGCAAGTTCTTTCCTTGGTCTGGGAGTGGTCTGGGCTGTACTGATGGGGGGAGTCATGGGAGGGGATAGTGAGTGTTCTTTGTCCAACGTGTTCAGTTTGGTTCAGGCCCCAGCAAACAAAATTAATGAGTCAATATTGAACTGGTGTTGGTACTCAGACTTTTAATATATTGGACCAGTAGTGTATAACCTGGGTGGCAATATCGGTTCTACGTCTATCTATCTATCTATTGTCAGACGCCTCAATCCCGCACGGGGTGGCCACAAACAAATCGCCTCCATGTCACTCTGTCCCCTGCTATTTCACTACCACGCTCCCAACTCACACCCCCCTCTCTCATATACCTCTCCACTCCATCCCTCCATATCATCCTCGGCCTCCCCCTCCCTCTCACCCCCTCCACCTCACTCACATACACTCTCCTCGTCAGTCTTTCGCTCTCCATCCTCTCCATATGCCCAAACCACCTTAACGTGTTCCTCCTAACGCCCAATTTGGGATTTGTAATGGGCAATGATGGAAGCCTGACAATCCTGACACCCTAGTTGAATTTTTGAGGCTAACTGTAACTTTACCTAATATGACACCACGAGAGTAAGGAGAGGCTGACATTACACTCTGGATAACGTGTGCAAAACCATAACGCCAGACTCCTAAGAATAAAATGAATCAGAACTTTTAACTTTCTTCAAATTTCAAATAAATGAGGTGTTAAGGGACCTCTATAAGTGCCTGTGCTGGAGGTTTGCTCGCGTTTTGTATCGAATGAGACGTGTTTCGTGGTGGTCCATTATAGTCACACAGTGGTATGCTTTGGGTTTCAATGATGTTACGGTTTTCATCAAATAAGAGGGCTGGAATTAGGTATGTCGCGTATATCAAAACTGAAATAGGTTAAGGACTCTGATAACAGGGTAAAAATGGAAAATGGTCCCAGTTAGGCTCGAATGACACGGACCAGTTATGTGGTGTTTGGGTAGTTTGGTGCCTAAAATGGCTTAAATTCACTCTATTATTTTAATCGTAAAAAAAGGTAGGTTGGGGTTAACGCTTACAAAGGTTTAACACCACATTAAAGACCCCACAATGTCTCTCCTCATTTGCGGCAGAAACGTCACCGGAGAAAGCTGACATATGGGCACCGAAATGATTCACATTTTTCTGTGGGATTCCGGTTTTGGTTTTGACAACATTTACCAATACTTAATGTTGCTTTTGCACTTACATAATGACTGCCTTCCTAAAGAAAAAAAAAAATAGTAACAGCCGGTAAAAGCGGATTTTCACAAGTTGCCTCCCATGACAGTATATACTTACCGCCCAAAACCCATTACTTATAGCAACTCTTCCTCTTCAATATGAACAACGGCTCTCATGATTACCCACCATAATCTAGCTTGCTCAACAATAGCCAGAGTTATCACAATCATCGCTCAGGCGGCGATTTTACGTTTGAGAACAACCACTATAGTCGAGCTCCATCTTACAAAACCTTATCTGCCTTCACACTACCCTCTTTGTACATGTTAATGACACTTACCTATTCTGCAATGCTTGTAGCCTGCCAAATGATGTCCAGAGAGAGGCACAGTCCTCACAGTCCTCACCCAGAAGCCGTCCTTGGCGCAAATAACTTCATACCAGCCACCTACCCTCCTCCCTCAACCAAGCGCCATGTTCCCAGTTGCCGAGTCGGATTGAAATATTTTCCTTGACTTGATGCAAAAGTTATGTAATATAGAAACAATTACATCACACAAATTATAGATTTTATACTCCTTCATATTAACTTTGAATTAAAGTGTAAGGCAAAATGTCTAAAAATTTAGTATTTAGAAGAATATGCGCCTACTGACTCGAGCCATATCTTGAATTGCTGGATCCGCGCTTCTTTTCGACCTTTGAAATCTCTCATTTTAATTTTCCATACTTTTTACCCTAAATATTATTCCTAGACGCCACTTTTGCTGGGAAAGAGTCTCTGAATGGTAAAAGTTCTCAGCTAATAAATAAGTTTTTTGATACATAATGAACCAAGAAAATACTTAATGAACCAATTTTAGGCTAAATATCTATCTATCTACTGCCAGACGCCTTAATCTTGTTAGGGGTGGTCACATGCAGATCGCCTCCATGTCGCCCTGTCATCTCCCATTTGGCTGCCCTCCACCAACTCACCTCCCCCCTCACATGTTTCTCCACTCCATCCTTCCACTTTGTCCTCAGTCTCCCCCTCCACCTCACTCTTCTCGCCTCTCTCTTTCTCTCTCTCACACACACACACACACACACTAAGCCCAACACAATCCTTTCCATTCCCCTCTAAGCACTTCTTAAGCTTTTGTTCCCAGGATTTTGTCAAGTCCACATGCCCAATCAATAAAAGAAAAAAATGACATGCCTGGTAAAGGCCTTAAAAAATGCAACTACTGTACAAAGGCAGTGCCACACCAAAGCAATATTACATGATTTTCAAATGTATCAAAACTTATTCAGTAACTAGGGTAGCTCACACCAGAAGCTGTGGTAAGCCATATAACACAACTGGTGAGGAGAGAAACCTGTACTGTACACAGGAAAAATCATCCAATATATTACCAATATGCCAAGAATCGAACCCGGGACTCTCAGGTGAGAGCCAGGCAGCATACCGCACCATGGCCATGTAAAAGTTTTCTCACATTGTCACAATCTTGTAACCAATGTCCCTCCGCCCCCACTGTGGGCCTGAAGATGAGATAACCCCCTGGCACTTGGGCTAGTAGATGCATGGTGTGTGATACCATATCGATGATGCTCAACTGTAATTCAGAGTACTGGAGAGGGATGCCTTCACATGATGGTATCGATATAACCAGGCAGTGGAGCTGTCTGGTTATATACATGTTAATCAGTTCTCTCTCTAACCTCCAAAAGAAGGATGGTGGATTGCAGAAACAGGGCAACTTTGTCCTGCGGTCCACTGGATTTACCTGCAGATATGCCTGTGGCTGCAGCTACTAATACTGATACTGCAGTTCAAAGCCACATAATATACATACAGTACATAACACTGCTTGTATGCCTTCGGTGTGAGATAACCTAAATGTATGTTATCTGCCCCTCTTACCCTCCAGGTCACCAGCAGCAGACAGTCCTTTGTTTGGTCCATGTCCTCAACTGTTGGTCCACCTGGGTCCAAGGCCATATCTGTTCTATTTATGTAGTTGTGTGTTTTACAGGGTAGGTCAGCAGCCCATCACAAACCCTTTTAGTCATTTTATACAACACACAGGGAGTATGAGGGTAGTATTCTCTCTCCCGTCCCCAAATGAGGACAGGCCAGACCCCGTTATCCCAGGGGTGGCCTTAATATGGACTGAAACATTTCTAGGTAGCTTATGAGGCTTCAAAGCACCTCTTCCTTTGCCATTTATTTTGCATATTACACCTTAACATTATCTTGCATGTATATTTACACCATATTAATAACAATGTAGTTTGTATCAATAACATACAAGAGGATATTAAGGTGCAATGTGTAAAATAAATCACAAAGAAACAAGTGAAAACATCTCAAGTCACTTACAGAATAACCCTGTACATAAAAATTTCCATACAGTATACCCATGAAAAGCACCGAACAGTACAGTATGTATTTAAATATGCAATACAAACACACAGTATACCAAAGGATACAACACAACATTTCTTTATATCTGCTTTATTTTATAAGTAATAGAATGATGCAGGTTTCTATCAGACTTAGAGCTGAACAAACAGATTAAGATAATAGAAAGATAATGGTTGAATAAACAGATGCTTTTTGAAACCACCCACTAGGAGACCATACAGTAAATTAAAATGAATTAGTTTCCCCTATTTTTGTTATTTTAATCCCCTCAATTTGATTATGCTTTTTTTTTTTTCCTAATTATCATACTGTATCATTTATAAAGGCTTCAATATGGTTCCACACATAGGCCTTCATCACCTAATGGTGGCTCTCCATGCAACTTGATCTCTGGCAGCCTCCCTGTTCAGTCTCTCATCCCTGAGGTTACATTGTGAGACTGATCCCAGGTCTTTTTTTGGGCAGCCTCTCACATCCGTACCCCCAACATTAAACACTTCTCACCTGCAGCCAACTGTCATCCCCCATCCTCTCCACATGCCCAAATCATCTTAATCTACTCCTCATCACAACACCAATACAATCCAGTCCCATCCTTCTCTCAACTCTTCAATCGCAATCCAAGCCCCCCCAGGCTAACTCAGATAATGTTATTCAGGTGTTGGCATACCTGTTTAATGAAGATGTAAATAAAGGCTGCATCAAACCTCCCTTATTGGAAAAGTTTCTAAAGGCTGAAGGGTGTAACCTCAGGGATAAAGGACAATTAGAAAGGCTGCTAGAGATCAAGCAGCATGAAGAGTCTAGAGACAGTAAGAATAAAAAAGAATATCGCTGGACTGAGGAGGATGAAATGTACTGGGTAACTATAAGCCATGTTAACCTCTGAGTCTAGCTGTATTTTTCATTTAATTTCTACTATTTCCTGATGATAATTTCTTTTTAGGAGAGATATGATTAGAAACGAATTCAATTTACTCCTTTTGCTACACTAAGCCATGTGACTGAAGGAGTTAACTACAGTACCCTTTGTGTGGTACTGTACTGTATATTCACCCCTAGCATCACTGGGATATACGGATATACGTTTGAAAAAAAAAAAAAACTCCAACAAAACACAAAATTAAATTAATGACAAATACATCAAGAGTGGGGGAAGGTGTCCAAGCTCTATTTAAAATATGTTCTCCACTCATTCCTCACAGTACCGTCAAGACATGGTGGTTTCCCTAACATAAAAATGATGCCATGTTTCCTGACGGGTGGGCATTGGTACAGCTGATATTTTTTATGGACTGGAAGCTAAACCAAAACTTACTTCCCAACAGTTGCTGGAAACTGTTGGGAAAAAATATAAAAAAAAAAGGACATTTGAGTTGTGTAATAAGATGGGTAACAAAGACAGTGTCAGATTGGACTTCATGTACAGTCACTCAGAAGAAAGGTCAGAGAGTGAGTGTAGTTGTGAGCAAATGTTTTCTGCTTGAGAGTGATGACTGTGTGGTTGAGTACTAACCTTGTACCCACACTTCACTCTCATGGTACTACCACCCACAGTTGATGAAAAACTGATCCACATGCATGCCATACCTGTTTCAAATCCTGGAACACTTAAGACAGTATACAATACTGTACAGTAAAACATTAAGTCCTTCATCTCCATCTGACAACAACTTTATGTATAAATCTGAATAGCTTATTACTAAATGTATCAAGTGACAAAAATGCAGTATACGACACACTTCAGTGAATTGTTATGTCCACTGAAACTCATGAAGTATATCCCAATTCCTGCCTTTGTTATTTTACATTAGAGATGGAAACAGTCATACACGAAAAAAATTAAAATACAGCACAAACTCCCATATTCAAATATCTGATAATTAAAAAAAACACATACACACTTTCCAAAACAGTTTTTCATACCACAAAAGGGTGTTCATATCTCAAGTCTACAAATTCAATGCATTTTTGAAGACAAAGTTCGTTTGTAGACATGTATAAGAATAGATGATATCTTACTAATGCAAGATATTTTATTTTACTTACTTTTCATTGACCTCTAGACAATTTATTACATAATTATCACATTTATCTTATGGTTCTACTTTCCAAAATATTCCATTTCCATACAGCTTTTGAAGCCAAGATGTGAGACCTTGTGCAGTCGTAATATGTAAAATACTTCCTAAATACCAATTAACCTCATAAAATAAGTATTCTTCATTATCATCATTCTAATTCCCTGGAAGAATGGGGTGATAGTTTACAACAGAAATACTCTATACAGTGGTTATACAGTCAAACACTGATACAATACAGCACACTCTAAGCACCACAGCAGTATCTTCACTCGTTCATCTTACGGCAAATCAACAGCCAGGGGTACATCCAATGAAACTGTGATGCTGATATATGACCTTCTTCCTCCACTGACTACATATTAACCAGTCATAATATGAGATAGTGGTTGGTGGGGCCGCTCACCATCCACTCACTCGATGTGGTGCTGCTCTCGGGTGCCTGCCCTTTCCCCTCTTCCTTCCTTCTTTCCATCCTTCCTCTTCTGTCTTTCCTTCATTCTTTCCTCTTCCTTCTGTCTATGGGTGACTCTACACAAGGTGACAAGCCAAAATGGTTTCCTGTACACCAGGAAACCATTTACTGTACAATGTTGGATGGTAACCATATAACCAAATTATGGCACCTAGTGTGAAAGCAAGGAGCTTCAATCAGATTGAGCTGGTGCAGGTTTATTTCAAAGGAGTGGCTGTGGTTTATTGCTTGTGTAATACCACTCAGGGATGAGTGGGGCTGGTCAATCTCATATTAAATGTCAGGATCAACTTGCCTAGACCCGGGCTCCTTTGTTCGTCACTGGGCAACACTGGATTATATGATGATGTAATTTATGATGATGATGATGTAATTTACAAACAATTATGAGTGATAAAATTAGTAATCAGGATAAAAATAAAAATAAAAAATACTAGAACATTTATATGCACACAGTAGACATGCAAAAACAAACAAAAACAGGAATATAAGTTTCAGGAATACCAGTTACCTGTACCTGACTCAGAAGTAATGTATGAAGAGTAGCAGCCTAAGGACCAGACGTGAGAATTTTGAAAGCCTGGATAACGAGTGGATTGATTTGTGGACACGGAGGTTAGTCTGAGGAGGTGTGTGTGTGTGTGTGTGTGTGTGTGTGTGTTTGGATGAATGAGGGTGTGTGGTGAAGTGTGGTAGTGTGAGGGTGTGGTGAATTGTGTGGTGGTGTGAAGGTGTGCAGAAGTGTGTGGTAGTGAGAGGGTGTGGTGAAGTGTGTGGTAGTGTAAGGGTGTGGTGAAGTGTGTGGTAGTGTGTGGGTGTGGTGAGGTATGTGGTAGTGTGAGGGTGTGGTGAAGTCTGTGATGGTGTAAAGATGTGGTGAAGTGTGTGGTAGTGTGAAGGTGTGGTGATGTGTGTGGTAGTGTGAGGGTGTGGTGAAGTGTGTGGTAGTGTGAGGGTGTGGTGAAGTGTGTGGCAGTGTGAGGGTGTGGTGAAGTGTGTGGCAGTGTGAAGGTGTGTGTGTGTGTGGTAGTGTGAGCATGTATGTGTTTAGATGAATGAGGGTGAGTTCTAGTGTTGGTGTGTGAGGGTTAGTATGAGTATGTGTGGGACTGTTAGTGTGTATGTGTTGGGAGGGGGGAAGGGATGTTAAGAAGTGTGAGTGTATCGCATTATGAGGGTGTGTGAAATGCTGTAAAGGTGTATGTGGGTGTATCAGTTATGAAAGCTCCCTGGCACCTCTTCCTCGGTAATTTACTTTTGGATAAGGGTTAATATAAATTTGTATGTTATTCAAACTGAGAATGGCGGTATTTGAATTATTTAAATGACACAGAGGATGATATTAAGGAGTAAAGACCACAATAAATCACTTACAAAAAGGTGTTAGGGAGCTTCCTTAACTCACGAGAATACAGGTCATCGTGTCAGCAGCTTTTAGAACAATTATCCACCCTGTGTGTGAGGGTGTGGTGAAGTGTGTGGTAGTGTGAGGGTGTGGTGAAGTGTGTGGTAGTGTGATGGTGTGGTGAAGTGTGTGAGAGTGTGATGGTGTGGTGAAATGTGTGGTAGTGTGAGGGTGTGGTGAAGTGTGTGGTATGTGAGGGTGTGGTGAGGTGTGCGCGATTTCCCCATTACTGACAGCTTACCTAAGGCACTATTTTCAGTTATACAAAGCAATTTTTAATGTTAAGAAACAGGAATAATATATTTTTTCTTCATTTCCATTTGCCACACCATCCATTCTGTTACCAGGAAAGGCAACCAGAGTGAGAGCAACAGCTTGATTACACACAGGTATCTGATTTTTTAAATAATATTCACCTACAGTTCTTTCATGTTAAGTCAGCCCTGATTCCCATCCTTTTGGATCTTAATTCACAAAACTCGCTGGCAAAAAAAAACAATACTACAGCTCTACATCCTTTCCATACCACTTCTTCATGATCAGCTTCATATTCTGGTGTTAATTTATTGTTACAATTCAGCATTCAAGATGGAGAGATGGCAGTTTTAGGCCAAGTTAGCACAAAAAGAGTATAGTTTCTTGGGAAAGCGAAAGTATTTTACTCATCTTGGGAAAACTTATCATGAATTTAGACAAAATTCTATGAACAGTTTCAATAAACCATCTTAAACATCTTGGTACATGTAAATTAAATATGTGCAGCTCGTAGAGAAACCCAGAATGATACACTGTTCAGGCATTACATCTCTGGTATCCCATCTTATAACTCAACCCTGTACATACTGCATAACATATTGCAGAGACTAGACAATGATATACTCCTTTTACTCTAACTTGGTCTAAAATTGCCATCTCTCCATCTTGAATGCCAAGCTGTAGCAGTAGATTAACAGAAGAATATCATGCTAGTCAATGAGAACTGCTGTGAAAAGAGTGCAGAGCCACAGTATTGTATTTTGCCACTGAGCTACATGAAATGTGCAGCAAAAAGAATAAAAATCTGGGCCAAGTTACAAGAGTACAGTATAGTTGTGCTGATTAATGTTTCATAAACAGACTTCAAACAGTCCCAGATATCTTTTAAACCTATTCATTCCAGGAGTTGACTTTTGAATTTAGTTCTTGCAACCTCCTAACAATTCTACTCAATTCAGGATGGACATTTCAAACTGGAAGGGTTAGACTTTGCCTCAAAAAACCCTTTTAATGCAAGAACCCTTCTCATCTTGAATAAAATCACACTCTATCTCCATGTGCATTTATTGAGATTAGGACACATTTTTAACTGGAATGGTTATATACGATCTTTAACTCCTTTAATGCAAGTCTTTACTAAGTTAAATCAAATTGTCTGGCTGCAGCAATCATGACCTCAAAAGGATGTCACTCTGATGCAGGTATTAGCCATTAAAAAGAATGACGTTTTATACAAACTGCTGAATTTCACCAACTTGTGTCTTCCTTGCTGAACTCTGGCACAAGCTATCATACTCGCACACATGCCATTGGATATTACATTAATGCCTTCAGTATGGTGACATCTTGATTATTTTATTCTCTCAGTATGAGGTGGGTGGTTACTCTCATCCCTGCTATGGTGATGATATGAAGCCAGCATCTTAGTACCTGGTCTTACACAACACTCCCAGGCAAGGAACTCTGTCACAAAAAACAGTCAAAGTTTGGGCAGAAACCATCTCACACTTCTTCTACACTACATTCTATTCCCTGGGGTACTCTGGACTCACTGGCCTTGAATGTCAGCCAGCCTGGAAGAAAAATCACTCTGGCCTGTATTCTCGTCCTTCTAGCACCTCTTCCTTAATTATTTATTTTCCAAACCACCCATTAATATCTTCTTCTTTGTTCTTTGTATCTTTTAATGTCAGCAAATTTCAATAACACACAAGAATACAGTAACACAGCAGTCAGAAATAAGCCAGTGAGGAAAAGTGTTAGTAAGCTTCCCGACCACACAAGAATACTGCCCTCTAACTTCATACCAGAGGCCTTAACTCACACTGTAAAAGGATGGTGACAGTGACAGCAGGAGGTCAGAAAAAATTTACCCATGTTGGTAGTGCTGGGACTAACATGGCATATACTATCACTGTTATTTTAATCACAAGGCAAGAAAAAGGTCCACACAAGCACTGTACAGCTGTTACTGCTCAATAATTACTGTACACTGGTGGTACATGGTTTAGTCTACAATATAAATCGGCTATCACATGAGACAAAGGCCTGTATTACTGTCAGTTATGGAAGTTCCCTAACATTTTTTCATAAGGAACTTATTTTGCTTTTTATTCCTTACTATCCTCTTTTGTGTCATATAAAAAACTCCATTAATCCCATTTTCAGCAAACAACATACAAACTGATATTATGGTAACGAGTCATATCCAAAAATAAATCACTAAGGATGAGGTGCCAGGGAGCTTCCTTAACTGCCAAGAATACTGACCAAGGGCACACTACTTTAACCCCTTCAGTTTATGACATTTTCAATTAGATACTTGATACTTCCACATCATTTTACTCAACTTGGCTCCTACGCTCCTCAAGGGGCAATGTAGGATTGGATGATGGATGTGAAGATATCCTGTGAAGGTGTTAATGGAGGCTATATTGAGCTGGCTGGATGAATTTTGTACAGAGGTGTGTGTGGCGAGGATCTGCTACACATTTTTAGCTTGACAGATGGTCTAGGCATGCAAGAAAGGACGGAAGATGACAAATGCGTGTGGGAAGTGAGAGATGAAAATGTCAAGGGTAGGGTTGTGAGAGGCAGACCAAAAATGACTTGGGACGAGGGTACGGTGCTGAATAGGGAGGTGTCAAGGATCAAGCAGTGTGGACAGCCCCCATTAGGTAACCAAGGCTGATGCATGAAGGCACACTGGAGTCTTTATAAATGATACAACAGTCACCGGATTTACTTTGTTGGATAGGTGAATGTGAAGCTGTGTGTGGAATGTGTATGCCTATCAGGTGGGGTCAGGATGCCATGGATTTGAATGGTGAATGAATGTGTGTGTGGACCACATCATTGATCATAATACTGATTAATTCTTCCTCTACTTCCTGGCTTCCTGTACTGTACCTCACCAGATCTTCAGTTAGGGAAAGGAGGCAGGATGATGATGATGATGATGATGATGATGATGATGATGACGACGATGGTGACGACAATGACGATGATGGTGATGATGACAAGACAACGACGATGATGACGATACATCTAACCCATGCCATTTAAAAATCTCTCCTATGCTGCACAAGACTGTCTGATGATAAACACAATAATTCCATCTTTGGGGTGGAGGCACTAACCCCTTCAAACTGAGGATATCATTTTATATTTTAATTCTTACTGCTGCTGGATTATTTTATTTCATTTTCTACAGTCCCCTTCTAGAGACATGGCTGGCATCCTCTATGGTTAAGGAGGCTCCCTAACACCTTTTCCTAAGTGATTTATTTTGTTCATTACACCTTAGTTCTCTTCTGTGTTACATAAATCCTTCTCTAACATCTTTTCCTTAGTGATTTATTTTGTTCATTACACCTTACTGTCCTCTCGTGTAGCATAAATCCTTCTCTAACACCTCCCTAACACCTTTTCCTAAGTGGTTTATTTTGTTCATTACACCTTAGTTCTCTTCTGTGTTACATAAATCCTTCTCTAACACCTTTTCCCAAGTGACTGATTTTGCTCGTTACATCTTACTGTCCTCATCTGTGTTACATAAATCCTTCTCTAATACCTTTTCCTAAATGATTTATTTTTTCACTACACTTTACTGTCCTCGTCTTTGTTACATAAATCCTTCTCTAATACCTTTTCCTAAGTGATTTATTTTTTCACTACACTTTACTGTCCTCTTCTGTGTTGCATAAATCCTTCTCTAACACCTTTGCTAAGAGATTTATTTTGCTCATTACACCTTACTCTCCTCCTCTGTGCTACATAAACCCTTCTAATATTACTATACTCGTTTCGTTTTTGAAGGCTCCAACATGCTTGCATGTGTCGGCCTTGGTCACCTAATGGCGGCTCTCCACGCTGCTCGATCTCTGGCAGCCTCCCTATTCAGTCCCTTAACCCTTAAGTCACATTTAATGACCTCGTCCCATGTCTTTCTCGGTCTACCCCTCCCAACCCCTCCCCCAATATTAACACTTCTCACCCTCTGTACCCAATTATCATCCCCCATCCTCTCCACATGTCCAAACCACCTCAGCCTACCTCTCCTCATCACAACACCAATACACTCCAGTCCCATCCTACCTCTCAACTCTTCTATCGTAAACCCAGCCCCCCCAGGCCTTGCACGCAGGGACGCACTGCACATCCACCTAATCATTGTCATTTCTGTACGTTTAAACCTGCGAATATCTTCTTCCTTTACTGCCCAGGTCTCACTACCATACAGCATCACACTCCTAACACATGCTGCATACAAAGACCCCTTAGCACGTAAGGAGAGTCCTCTCAATGTCAGGAGAGGCAACAGCTCCCTGAACTTCTTCCAACCACTTCTCACTCTAGCAACCGAGCTAACTCCAGCCCCACCTCCGGCACATAACATGTCTCCCAAATAACAAAACTCCTCCACACACTCAAGAGACTCACCTGCAAGTTCAACCCTCTCACGCCTAACAATCTCTGCCTGCTCTCCCCGACACACCGCACACATGAAATCAGCATTATCTCGCAGTCTACCTCTAATACCACTACATCTCTTGTGCACCCACTTATCACAAACACTGCACAAGATGGAATTACTTCCCACATCCATGTGGCAAACTGCACATGGCCACTCTCCCTCTCCTCTGATTGTACCGCCACCAACCCTAGATATCATCACTTTTGTTTTATCTGCATTTACCCTTAAGCCCTTGTGCCCCATACCATCTCTCCACTTCTTAAATCTTTCCTCAGCCTCCCCTTCATTCTCAGCAATCAACACCAAATCATCAGCATACAACATCTCCCATGGGAGTCCCTCTCTGAAGTCATGAGGGCTTCAAGCACCATGATAAACAACAAGGGACTCAAAACTGACCCCTGATGCACACCAACATTCACGGGAAACTCATCACTCAAAGCTCCATTCACCATTACCTGAGTGTGAGCACCCACGTACATGGCCATAACCACCCTAACCAGCCACTCTTCCAACCCTAGCTTTCTCATTGCCCACTTCACCACCTCTCTAGGGACTCTGTCAAAGGCCTTTTCCAAATCAACAAAAACAAAATACAATTCCCTTTTCTTGCCAATATATTTTTCCTGAAGCTGTCGAACAATGAATATGGCATCAGTGGTCCCCCTGCCTGGCATAAACCCAAACTGCATCTCACTGATATTCACTCTTTCTCTAATCATACCTTCTAGAACTCTCTCCATTACTTTCATTATCTGATCTAAGAGCTTTATACCTCTGTAATTTCCCCTTTCCAGGGCATCACCCTTCCCTTTCTACACATTTACAATTACACTCTTCAGCCAATCATCTGGGACAACACACTCATATATAATCATATTTATCAGGTCAGTGACTAACCTCACCCAATATCTCCTGAGGCCTTCAACATTTCGGCAGTCAACCCAGACACACCTGCCGCCTTCCCCACCCGCATCCTGCCTATTGCCTCACTCACAGTAGCAACGTCAATCAAAGGCCAAGGCCCAAACACTGGATCAGCTGGCTCCAAACCTTCCCTATCCCAATCAAACTCCTCATTCAACAACCGGCTATAATGCTCTCTCCATGCATCTTTAATATCCTTACTGTTAACCACTACCCTTCCTTCATCATTCTTCACACACTGCTCGCCTACAATGTCCCGATTATCTCTCTTCATCTGATTTGCCACCCTAAAAACCATATTTTTCCTTCCTTCATGATTTAGATTATCAAGTAAAAGTCTCTGTGACTCAGACTTCGCCCTGTATACCTCTCTTCTAGCCCTGCGCTTGGCAGCCAAGTACTCCTCCCTGTTACCATCCTTCTTCCATTCCCGGAAAAGCCTTCTCTTCTCCTTAACTGCGGCTTCTACACCCTCATCCCACCACCAAGTTACTTTATGTCTTGGTGGGCCTCTTGTCCAACCGCATACTGCATCGGTAACTCTCAAGAGGTTGTTCTTAAGGGCTCCATACTGTTCATTAACGTCTCTATCTTTGGCTTCCTGTTCAGCCACCACTCTCCTCATCTCACTATAAAAGGCATCCCTTACTGATTGGTTTCTCAGCTTCCATATTTTCCTCCTAGGTACATATGTCATCCTTCTCATCACTCGTTCCTTAAGCACCATGTCACAAATCAACAGTTTGTGCTGCTGAACACACTCCTCGCTTCCTATAACTTTAACATCCCTCACTAATCTCCTATCAACCCTCCTTACCAGAAAATAATCTATCTGGCTACTATTT
This sequence comes from Birgus latro, assembly GCA_018397915.1. Taxonomy (NCBI): domain Eukaryota; kingdom Metazoa; phylum Arthropoda; class Malacostraca; order Decapoda; family Coenobitidae; genus Birgus; species Birgus latro. The sequence continues at coordinate 60,802 of JAGKTI010000818.1, read as the reverse complement.
CCCCCGGACTCGTACGCAATCAATCTACTCACTCTTTTTCTAAAATGTGTGTTGCACACAATCATGTCCATAGCCTCCCCAAACTCGAGTATTCTTTCCCCTTCCGCATTCCTCACACCATATGCACATCCTCCATGGACTCCTTCATAACCTTGAGCTGCTTCACCCACATGACCATTTAAATCCCCTCCCAGAACCACTACCTCATCATCACCCATACCACTTACTACGCGTATTAAATCATCCCAAAATCTATCCTTCTCTGCGTCACCCAATCCTACCTACGGAGCATATGCTGATATGACTGAGACCATCACCAGTCCGATCAAAATTTTCACTACTATTATCCTATCACTTACTCTCATGACATTCATAACATACTCCACCCATTTCTCCGCAACCAACACACCCACACCCCCATATCCGTCAGTTCCCCCCTGCCAAAACAACTTATAGTAGCAATCCTTCCCAGCAATCTTTCTGGCTGATCCACCCCTGTACCGGACTTCCTGCAGACATGCCACATCCACCCACCTCCTACTAAATGCCTCAACAACTTCCCCTGCTCTTCCTCTCAAACTTCCCACATTCCACGAACCCACCCTAAACCCCCTGGGTGATTTGCTGTCATCAGGCTTGCTTTGGTGCTTGTTTTATACTCTGCATAAATAATGTACAAAAATTTTATTAACCACCCATATCCAAAAATAAATCAATAAGGAAGAGGTGCTAGAAAGCTTCCTAACTCAATGACAATACATGGCAAAAAGTCATATTTTTATCAGTTAAGGAAGTTCCCTAACCTCTTTTCCTTACTGGTTTATTTCTGTATGTGCCATTTGAATAACTGCTTTTACTTTATTTACGCAATCTATGTTGATAATACAAAGGAATAAATATGATACAGGAGAACAGTAAGGTGGAAAAAGCAAAATAAATCACTTAGGAAGAGGTGTTAGTAAGCTTCCTCACCCTACAGGTACCATATACAGGGTCAAAGTTCCTGAAGGCTCTAGCTGACCTCTCCCATCGTAAGGTGGATAGAAGTATTTGGAGTGTAAAAACAAATTAGAAAATGCCCATGTTTCCCAGGCAACACCCCTGCTTTATCACACTGAAGATTAGTATACAGTGGTCTACATACACAGACTGCATCTTTTACTGGCTATCATGTTTACTTCTCCCATACAAATGTCATGTTTTCCTTGGCTGACAAACGTTAATTAGCTGGCTGAGACAAGGGGATGCCAAACCCTCATTACCCTGGAAAGTGATACGGACAACACTTCTGAAATATTCCTGGATTTGCAACTGAGGATGACAGATTTATAAGTGATATGATTTTAATGCCTGCACATACACCCTCCCTGCCACACCACTAATCCCTTTTATAATTTCTATCTCCCATAACCCCTTTAATTATTTGTCTCTCGTAATCCCTTTTATTATTTCTGTCTCTTGAGGCTTTTGCTCAGTTCAGGAGAGACTTTTTTCAGACTAAAGAGCCTCCATTACAATCTTCTCACTATATCTTGGCACAGATTTTTCTCCACTTGTTGCTCATTTCACAGAGGTCAGTGGCAGAATTAGAAAATACTACGGCTCTACAACCTTTCCATAAACTACTTCATGACTCAGTGGCAGAATAACACATTACTAAAGCTGTGCATCCTTTCCATAGACTTCTTCATGACTGGCATCATATTCCTACTGTATGTTTTATTACACCCAGCATTCAAGATGGCCAGATGGCAATTTTAGACCATGTTAGAGTAAACGGAATATAATGACCAACTGACCATGGTTAATGAAAACTGTGTAAGCCCTCCTGTGGTGCTCCAGAGGGATGCCTTCATGTGGTGGCACTGATATAACTGGGTGATGGAGCTGCCTGGTTATACATGATGCCTCACCCCCCCTCCCTATCCCCAAAGAGAAGGATGGTGGACTGCCAGAGAAGGGGAGCATCAGCCTGCAGTCCACTGGGTTTGCATTACAGATGAACCTACTACTACTGCTACTACCATCACTATAGGTACTACTACTACTGCTAACACCTCCTATTCAAAATGTCTCTCCTATACTGAGCAAAATCATACAAGAAAAGAAAGAATAATGGATAATTATCATCACAATCATCATCATCATCATCACCATCACCACCATCAACAATCTCTTTTTCCCACTTGGGGATGGGGTAAAGCGAGGTCAAGAAAACAATGAACGAAGACACAATACAGTAAGAACTAATTAACAGCATATCTGGTGAAATGGGCCACACACTCACTCATTCACTATTCAAGCCCCTGGAATCCTAACTCCACCTCATTGGCATCATACAGGGTAGTCCATATATAACACTCACCTTCCACTATGCCAGATGACTTCTCGTGTGCTCCAGGGAAGGCTCAATCAGTTTTATCAGTCTTACCTGCATCATTTATTCATTTCCTACTCCTACTACCACACCCATACCAGCAGACTGAGCCATCCACACAATAAGTTAGACACCATCAAGCAAGTTTCTAGTGGAGGGTTATTTAGGGATCATTCTGTGTGTGTGTGTGTGTGTGTGTGTGTGTGTGTGTGTGTGTGTGAGTTTCATATAATAACCACCATGAATTGACAGGTTTAAGAACAAATTAGGGATTAGTTTGGTGTACTTTTGACACATGAATGGTTAAGCCTCTCATCTTCCTAAATGTTTTTTCACATTCCTCGCACTGGAACTCCTTCACTCTCGAATGAACCAACGAGTGATCGGCAAGTTTAGTCTTATTCACAAACTGTTCACCGCATTCCGGACACTTGAATTTCGTTACTCCTAAATGAATGGTTATGACATGATTGGCCAGTCCCTTCTTAGATATAAATAACTTGCCACAATAATCACACCAAAACTTATTGCCCCCTGAATGAACTGATGAATGAGTCTTGAGATACCCTTTTTGAGCAAATTGTTTCCCGCACTCCAAACACTCAAACTTCTTCACCTCCACATGAGTCAGGGAGTGATGGACGAGGTCGGAGTTGCGGACGAATGCCTTACCACACTTCAAACACTCGAACTTTCTCTCCCCCGTGTGAAGAAGTGAGTGCTTGGTGAGTTTAGCATTACTAGTGAACAGTTTACCACACTCCATACATTCAAACTCCTTCACCCCCGAGTGAATGACCATGTGTGTAGTAAGATTACGTTTGGTTAAGAATAATTTACCACAGACATCGCACTTGAAATTTTTAACTCCCGTGTGGATCAACGAGTGCTGGACAAGGCTGTAGTTACGAGAGAACATCTTTCCACACTCCAAGCACTCATACTTCTTGATCCCCGAGTGCATTAGTGAGTGTGTAGTGAGGTGACTTTTACAGGAGAACATTTTACCACACTCCATGCACTCAAACTTCTTCACTCCTGAATGGACAACACGGTGTATATTTAAATTCCCTTTGGTTTTAAACTGTTTGCCACACATTTCACACTTGAATTTCTTTAACTCAGAATGGATTATGGAATGTTTGGTCAGCTCGTACTTGCGAAGGAACATTTTACCGCACTCCAAGCACTCAAACTTCTTCTGGACCCCCGAATGAACTAATAAATGCTTGGCAAGAATCTTTTTACTAGCAAGGAGCTTACCACACACTGAACATTCAAATTTCTCCTCTTTTACTCTAGGTGCACCTGGGTCTGGGATAACATTACTTTTCCAGCTACAAACTTCCTCACTTGCCTCACATCCAAACTTCTCAATCTCAACTGGTTTTTCCTCGATTTTCTCCCATATAGTATCATCACTAACATTATCTGAACATTTAAACTTCCCTTTTACCATAGGACCAGCTGAGTCCAGAGTTACTTCACTTTCTTGGCTACAAATGTCCTCACTCTCCCCACCATCAAATTTCTCAATCTCCTCTCTTCCATTCCTAACTTCTTCCATCATAACACAGTCTGAATACTGAGATTTCTTCTCTTTTGTGACCGATGCAACTTCAAATTTTTTCTCCTTTACCCTAGGCATATCCAAGTTTGGGATAATGTTACTATCCTGGCTGCATGTTTCCCCATTCTCCTTGTAATCAACTTCTTCAACTGCCTCTTCCTTAACTTCTTCCATCACAACACTCACTGAACATTCAAATATTTTCTCCCTTACTCAAAGTGCCAATGAGTCAGGGATAATTTCATTTTCTTGGTTGCACATGTCGCCATTCTCCACACAACAGGACATCTCAGATGGTTTCTCCTCCGCTTCCTCCACTGTAACACTTCCAGCATTCTTTAATGTCTGTCAAAACTAGTGGTATGGCTGCTTGTTGTTACGTTTCATTAGGTTACTGCAGATGCTGGAGGGGGATGCCTTCTTGTGGTGGCACCGATGTACCCTGATGGAGGACCTAACCGATACATAAACGGCCCACAGCTCTTGCCACCAACTGAAAATAAAAAAATGAAAAAGAAAAAAGAAACATGGTTAGTTACAACACAGCTGGATTTAAAAGTTGTGTCTATGAGTACTGGAACTGTAGTCAAGTTCATAAGCTGTGTGAGAGACACAATGATGGCAGAAGTTACATACTGCCATCACCACCAACACCCATTACTCCAACTGTACCTCAATTTGACACAACTTGAGTCTAACTGCCTTGTTCATCATTTCACCTATGGCTCTACAGTATATGCCAAAGTTAATCCTGTCATCCACTCTATTCCACCAGAGGCACAATTGCTATGTCAGCATGAAGTACTGGAGTTCATCAGATGAAGATGGAGAATGATACTGATAAAAAGGTGCATGTGAGTGAGACGGAGTGGAGGAGGGGGAGGGTAAAACAGGATGAGATGGTGTGGAGGAGGATCAGGACAGAACAGGATGAGACAGAGCAAAAAGATATAGGAGAGAAAGGGTCTGAGTTGGAGGGAGGCAGAGGACAGGATAACATGGATGAGATGTGGGCATCATCCAACCCTCTTGAGTTATCAGAAGAGACTGGATGAATCCGTTGCCGATGCCTGTCCACGATGCAACACAGCACCCCATACTATTAAGCACATTATGGAAGACGGCATTGCACACAAATGCCTGTGCCAACAACACAACATACACTCCTTGAGAGCTCTGTGGGAAGCCCGGTCTCGGCCGTGGCCTTCCTTAGGGACTTGGGGCTGTTCGGCCAGACTGCCTAGGGAACAGCTATTACTACCACTACATGGAAGAGAATTGTTTATGGAATTAAGACATCTGACTTTAGATAGGTAGATAGATGGTGGCCACTATACCTCTTTTACCTTAACTGGGTGGAAATTTTCATCCTTTTGCAGCCTAGTTTCCTTAGTCTAATGGCAAAATATGACAATTTTAAAACTCTACATAATTTTCACTGCACTTCTTAGTGACTAGTGCTCTCTCAGCACTCAAGACAGAGAGATTATCAATTTTAGGGCAAGTTAAAGTGAAAAGAGTATGGCAGTCAACAACTTGGTAGTCCATCTCTCACCTCTTCCACACAGAATATTATCAACGTTTCTTGTGCTGATTTGTTAATTTACCATCCACAATGTTCTTCGACAGCCACAAACTTGGTGCTTCTGATTCACTCTTGGTCTTCATGTAGTCTGCCTTCAGCTACAACTGCAACAACACCTGGCATTAGACCAATCATCTTTTTCCTGCACCCTGCCATGTGGATGGACCCGGTTCTGACCCTGGAAAGGCAGGCAGCTACTTGCTTGTGATGACGGGTCTGCTCGGCTGTGCTAGACTGCAAAGATAAATAAATGAGTGGCCTGTCTGAGTGGGGATGCTGGTGATAGTTCCTCCACACACTTTCTCTTAGTTTCTGACTTTTGGTGGGAATAAGGGTTGGAATAATGAGGATTTGATTTGGCTATTTCAATTAGTCCATAACTGATTTCGACATAAGCCTGTATATGATTATTACTGATCTGCATCAGAAATGTTGAGGAAAAGTAGCTTGAAGTGACAAAACTGAACACTTCTGTATATCAAAGTTACCAAGGGGGACTGTGTAAGAATGAAAATTAAAATACAGTAACTGTAGTATAAAAAAAAAAAAAGTGCAGAGTGGGGACAGATGCCATGAGCTCCTTAGCTTTGGTGCTCATCTCCATAACTTAGGCTTCTGAGCCGGTGGCACTTTTTGCACCCACTATCCTGTGGCTAGAGTGAGGAGTGGTTGGAAGTTCAGGAAGCTGTTGCCTCTCCCGACATTGAGAGGGCTCTCCCTCCGTGCTAAGGGATCTTTGTATGCAGCATGTGTTAGGAGTGTAATGCTGTACGGCAGTGAAGCTTGGGCAGTAAAGGAAGAGGATATTCGCATACTCAAACATTCAGAAATGACAATGAGTAGGTGGATGTGAAGTGTGTCCCTGAGTGTGAGGCCTGAGTGGGTTGGGCTTACAATGGAAGAGTTGAGGGACAGGATGGGACTGGAGTGTATTGGTGTTGTTATGAGGAGAGGTAGACTGAGATGGTTTGGGCATGTGCAGAGGATGGGGGATGATAACTGGGTGCAGAAACCAAGAAGTGTTAATATTAGGGGTAGAACTGCGAGAGGTAGACCGAAAAAGACCTGAGACAAGGTCACTGAGTGTGACTTCAGCGATAAGGGATTGAACAGGGAAGCTGCCAGAGATAGCACAGCATGGAAGCTGCCAGAGATAGCACAGCATGAAGAGCTGCTATTCGGTGACCAAAGCCCACACATGCAAGCATGTTGGAGCCTTCAAAAACAAAAGAACGTTCTTGGGATACAAGGCCATTGACCTTGTATCATCCAGGTTGCCAAAGGTGCCCCAGGTGTCCACACCGGGATACGAACCTTGGTTCTAATGGGCTGGCAGCTTTACAGTCAGTGACGTTGACCATTCAGCCACCGTGGTCTTAGAAATAACTGTAAGGAGGTAAAATTTCAGTTTCAGTTCATAACTGTTGTGGAGACAAAGATGTAAGTCAGTTGTCACTAAGTTAAATAAAAATGTGAAGAAGAAAAGTGGTCTGAACTGCTGAGACACAAGGTTGTAATCTATGTCACACAGGAAACTTCACAGCATCTCTTCCTAAACCATTTATTTTGCATATTACATGTGAATGGTCTCCTCTGTACTGTTCATACTGTACTGTGTTTATGTCAACACATTTGTATAACCAACATAGAAGATGCCGAGGCATTAGGTACAAAACAAATGGCTGAGTAAAAGATGATACGAAACAAATGGCTGAGTAAAAGATGCTATGAAGCCTACAATCGGTGTATAGCCAGATGCCTTAAAACCATAAGGGGTGGCCACAAACAAATCATCTCCATGTCACTCATCTCTCATTTATCTCTCCACTCCATCCTCCGTCTCATGCTCGGTCTCCCCTTCCCCCTCCTCCCTCCATCTCACTCTCACATACAATCTTCTAATAAGTCTCTCATTCTCCCTCTTCTCCACATGTCCAGACTATCTCAGAATATTACTCCTAACACTTTCAATCACATCCACATCAACAGTCAAAGTTATAGAAAGTACAGCCTTTAAAAAAAGTATTGGCCCCTTTCAACCTCGATAAAGTGTGAGTCAAGAACAAAGCCTTCTAAACAACTGTTATATACACCTGGATTATGCTCACAGACCTGACATCCTACAATGGGAGAGTTTGTTATCAGCTGGGCACTTGAATTAAATATTGTGGGTCATAAGGTTGTACCATATGTAAAAACCTGAAACTGCGACATGGGATGCTGACTCCAAATTTTTTAAAGATGATTTTTAAGTATATGATGATGATGGAACTTATATTTAGCTTTCCTGTATGGTTGCTGACTGCAATCTATAGTACAGTATGGGATGCAGGCTGACTGTATGTAAGAACCACAGGCGTTCCATAAATGACCATAAAAATTTAGAGGTTTGCACTCCAATTTGTGATTTAAGGCTTAAGCGTATTAAAGATTAGGAGTGTGCCCTCCAATTTACAGTTTAAGGTTCGAACATACATTAAAAATTGGGGGTTTGCACTCCAATTTGTGATATAATGTTTATGTATACAAGCTTCATATCCCCCCTTTAGTAAAGAAGTACTGTACAGTAGTGAGGCAAAATATATAAGTATGTTTAGGTCCATTTTGTGAAAGGCAGTGATAATGCCTCATGACTTTGGTAATGTCTTTAAGATAACTGTAAATTCATGGTTGCATCTAACACTGTTTTGACTTCAGCCTCAGAAAAGCCTCCAATGGAATCATTCACTTCATATGGAAATAATTGCCTATTCAGTAAATCTCAATGTCATCATCATTTGATATGGCATTAACACACCTTTGAGTGCCTGCACATTAATACAATATCATTCTGACTGCAAATAATGTTCAAAACTGTTCAACAGTATGCTGGGTTCATGAAAAACACAGGGACATTATATCGCAACATGGCAGCCCAACTGCTGGGCCTGAATCAAGTGGGTTACTATACTGTACTCATTTCACCTTAACTTGGCCCACATTTTTCTCCTTTTGCAGCCCATTCATGTAGTTCAAAAGCAGAATAAGACCAAACTATGGCTCTACATCCTTCCCACAATTCTTTATGACACTCAGCGTATTATAGTGTCAATCTCTCGGTACAACTCAGTACAGTACTTATTCAAAATGGAGAGATGGTAGTTTTACACCAAGTATGAATAAAACAGGCACAATAAAGAGAGTGGGTTGGCATATGGTATTAAAAAAAAAATAATAAGTCTAATTTGAAAACAATGGTGCACTGCAGATACTGTACAATTATTATCAGGTTCATGAAAACAGAAAGAAAAGTGCACACTGCTGTCAGAAATACCAACCCTATCAACACCTGCAATGTGCAGTAGCTACACCCTCAATATGACGTACCAATTGGTACCAGACCCTTGACGTTAAAGCTGACAGTTAAAATCATACACTATGCTGTTCAGTAATTTCCCAGGCATCGGGGCTTTTACCAAATAAAGATACAGTAATTAAATATAAAGCATTGTTCGGCCGTACAGTCGTACAAAATAATATACAGCTAGGTCCAAATGGCTCTTTTTCTCAATAAATGCTCTATCTATAGCTCCTCTCACAATGCTGGTCACTCAAGAGACTGATGTGGTGTGTGTGTGTGTGTGTGTGTGTGTGTAGAGACACCACGCTGGTCGGTATTTCCCACATGTCCATTCTTTTATCTAACAAAATTTGTTAAATGAACACGACATTCAGTCTGCTCAAGGTGGTCAACAAAACCGAAATTCATTAAAAGAGGGTTCGGTATATAGAGGGTTTACTGTATTGTAAAGATAGTTTGGAAAATGGTATTAAAAAAAGTTCATTGTCTAGTTTGAGAATAAGTGGTATACTGTAGATATTAAGATTATCCAGTTCACAAAAACAGAATGAAAAGTTGACACAAACATCAGAAATACCTTGTCAAACCTGCCATGTATGTTGTGTGCATTTACAGAAACATCGGCTTCAGGTGACAGGGAGATGCAATACTTTTCGAGACTGTACAGCAATCATGGGAGATTATTGGTCAAAATTGATGGCTTTGTTTACCTTCATTTTTTTCATGTCAACTTTTGGAATACAACTCTGGGATGGTTTTGGTAATGTTTTAGGAGCCACTTCAGTACAGCTTGTATTCCTGGAAGTTATGGAAATTTCCTAACACCTATTTTTCAGTTATTTATTTTTGGATACTACTGGCTAATATTGTTCTGTGAGTCAAACAGTGACAGCAATGGAAATGAGTTATCTGAGAGGAGAATGTGGAGTTACATGGAAAGACTGACTGAAAAATGAGGAAGTGAAGGAGTGTTGTGGATGTGGATGTGATAGAAAGCATTAGGAGAAATACATTAAGGTGGTCTAGCCATGTGGAGAGGATGGAGAGCAAAAGACTAAAGAGGAGAGTGTGAGTGAGGTGGAGGGGGGGAAAAGGAGGAGGAGGCCGAGGATGAGATGGAGGGATGGAGGAGAGGTATATGAGAGAGGGGGGGTGTCAGCTGGGAGGTGGGCAGTGAAAAAGGAGGTAGACAGGGCAACATGGGGGCAATTTATTTGTGGCCACCCCTTATGGGATTATGGCATCTGTCAAAAGACAATATTTAAGTCAAACAGCCACCCCTTAAGGGATTATGATGTCTGGCTATAGATAGATAGATAATGTTATTTACACAGAATATGGTGATATAAGGATGACTGAAGTAACAGAAGAGGATGGTAAGGTGTTATATGCAATGTACAATAAACTGCTTAGGAAGAGGTGTTAGGGAGCTTCCTTAACCAATGATAATATGGGCTTAATGTATGTGTGCCAGTCTCAACCTCCTGCCAAGTCTGTTATCGCGCTATCCAGTTCAAAGCAATATTGGGCTCATATAAATTACAAAATGACTGAGAATGAAACTGACTGGTAGAGTGAATACGACTGAGGTGGAGGGGTAGACCATGGGTAAGATGCAGAGATGAGGTGGAGGGATATATGATACAGGGGTGTGAGTTGGAGGTAGGGCAGCCAAATGGTAGAGGGCAAAGTGATGAGGTGATTTGTTTGTGGCCATCCTTTCTGTGATAAACGCATCTGGCTATAAACAGACTCTAAGTAGGTTCAACAATTTCTTTAATATTTTCCAGTTAGCCTCTATTTACTCTGCACATTACACAACAGTATTCTCTTGTTTGTTACTGATGTAAACTATTTCTGTAATAAAATACCGAAATTACATACACGAGTTTGCCCGAGTTTAACAGGTACAGGTAAGGCAAATCAGTATGACCCACGTACAATGCAAAATCAAAGGAACGGCACTTATTCTGATCTAATTTTCATGTATCGCTTATGCTGAAATCATCTCGTTTTTCAATGGCTGGTGAGTCCTCAATATATTTACTGAAATGTAAATCGGTCTTGTCTAACAACGAGAGATGACAGCAGCGGCATCACTGGGTATTGCAATTTGAGCCCCATAATTCTTATTTCGACTGACTTAACTAGCCGAGCTGAAACCATTTGACTGAAGCAATCCTCATGTATAAATTTCATTGAACAAAAAATGCTGAAACTAACCGTATATGCGTACACTTGGAGATACGGGACTCATACCGTGGCTTTAATCCCCATGTCAATCAGCTGTTTTGGCGACTTGAGCTTCAAGCAAAAATGTTAACTCGAGCGAAATCCCCGCGACCGAATGCATCTCGAGCAAATATGAATTGAAATATTTGTAAGATGCTACACACACACACACAGTTAAAATTTTCGGAATTCTACATATCTATCTATCTATTGCCAGACGCCTCAATCCCGCACGGGGTATGAAGCAGATATAATGGTATGCTACATCGTCCGTGGTTGAAGAGAGACAGGGAGAGAGAGGCGGGGTGGGGGGGGGGGGGATAAATATAATCTTGATCTAAAAATTCCCTTCAAGTTATTTGAAGATTGTATTTCATGATCATATGATACGTGGGACAGGAAGCGAAATGCACAGTGAAGTACGTTATGAAATGCACGTTACCGATTAAATGCACAGAAATACTGACGCAATATGAAATATTCAGTGTATTAAAGTGAAGTACTGTTATGCACATACTCATAGCTTAACTTCTTGCTCTCTGAGTACGAGGGTCTGATTCAGGGTCTTTCCTAGACCGGGTCCAGAGTATGCAACCAGAGGAAAGGCTCAAAACACAGGCTAACCAATCTTACACGTATATTACCTTAAAGAAAACAGTAGCTGGGCACAACACAATGTGATGAATTACACACACTATGGGAGATACAAAGATTGGAGTTTGTGACTAAGGGTAGGCTAATAGGGTAACTGTAGGTGGCACCCAGGCGTGGGAGGGGTCCCGTCAAGTGTGTGCTCTCTGTAGGGGCAGGGGACCACTGCCGTACACCGGATCGTCAGGTGGGGCCTACTGGCAGTGCAGAGGGAGGCCGTTCACTGGAGGGGCCTCCGTAGGTGTGTCGGCCCTTGGAGCTGGGGCCAAATAGAGCGAGTAGGGAGTAGGCGCGCCGCCATGCACGTACCCTTGGTGGAGGACGGCTTGCCGGCTGGTCAAGGGAGGTCTCAGCTGGGAGTCTTTAGGGTGTTCCTTGGTGTCTGGGGGCTGCAGTCTCGCCTTCGTCGGGAGTCCAACAGGGGCTGCCTTTGGCTTCTGCAGGAGTCTGACAGCAACTGGCGACGTAGGCGCTGGTTGCAGTGAGCGTACCCCCAGGCTCACTATAGGGCCACTCCCAAGCCCTTCCAACAGCGACTCTGCTGGGGAGCTGGCTCTATCCCTTGGGGTGTGGGGAGAGCAGGAGGGGCATCCCGTTCGGCCTCTGGAGGAGTGAGGCAAGCAAGGGGTGTGACCCTCAGAGGGTGCTGCAGGGTTAGCAAACAAGGGAAGCACAGAGGGCATTCCCTCCCCAGCGGGCACGGTGGGTGCCACCACGGCTCTGCTAGGCCCTGGGACTGCAGGTGAGAGGAGCATGGTGGGCGTCCTCTCCCCGGCGAGCATGGTGGGCGTCGCCACAGTCCTTCTCCCATTGGGGGCTGCAGGTGAGGGAAGCACGGTGGGCGTTCCCTCCCTGACGGGCACGGTGGGCACCGCTGCAGTTCTGCTAGACCCTGGGACTGCAAGCAGGAGGAGCACGGTGGGCGAACATGGTGGGCGTCGCCGCGGTCCTGCTCCCAGTGGGGGCTGCAGGTGAGTGAAGCACAGTGGGCGTTCCCTCCCCGACGGGCATGGTGGGCGTCGTCGCGGTCCTGATTGGAACTGTAGGTGAAAGGAGCACAGTGGGTGTCCTTTCCCTGAGGAGCACGGTGGATGTCGTCGCGGTCCTACAGGAGGCAGTAGGTGAAAGGGGCACGATGGGCGTCCTTTCCCCAACAAGCATGATGGGCGTCGCTGCGGTCCTACTCGGGAAGTCTGTTGGTACACAGATCCCACCCCAATCCTGGTGACCGCTGGTCCTGGTAAAGGGTAATGCAGCAGGGTGACGTACCTCTCATGGAGTCCGTTGAGGGGAAGGGCGCGTGGTGATTGGGGACATATGCCCGTCTTGCTCGGGCTCTTGTCGCACCTCTCTGTGGTCTCCCCCCTCTCTGTGGTCTCCCCTTGGTATTTCAAGTACATTCTGAAATACACTGAAATAAACTTAAATACAATAAGGAATAATGTGAAACATGCTAATTTACCATCTATCTATCTATTGCCAGATGCCTCAATCCCGCATGGGGTGGCCACAAACAAATCGCCTCCATGTCGCTCTGTCCCCCGCCATTTCACTACCCCGCTCCCAACTCACACCCCCCTCTCTCATGTACCTCTCCACTCCATCCCTCCATCTCATCCTCGGCCTCCCCCTCCCTCTCCCCCCCTCCACCTCACTCACATACACTCTCATCAATCTTTCACTCTCCATCCTCTCCACATGCCCAAACCACCTTAATGTGTTTCTCCTGACTCTTCCTATCAAGTCCACATCCACACCACAATGCTCCTTCACTTCCTCATTTGTTAGTCTGTCTCTCCATGTGACTCCACATGCTCCTCTCAAATAACTCATTTCCAATGCTCTCACTCTTGACTTCTGTCCCTCCAACAGGGTCCAAGCTTCACTTCCATATGTTAGAGTTGGTATCACAATACTGTTATGTAACAACTTTTTCACTTCCATGCTCACCTCCCTGTTTCTTATCACTGCTTTCAATGAACCAGCAACCTTCCTTCCCTGCTGCACCCTTTCAAGCACTTCACCCTCCATCCTTACTCATCACACTACCCAAGTACTTAATTGCACTCACATTCTCCATATCCTCCCCATCCAATCTCACTGTACATTCACTGGCTTCACTTCTCTCAAAGACCATCATTTTACTCTTCCCTACATTCACCTTTATATTCCTTTTCTTACATTGCAAAATATTGTGAACTACACTACAAAATAAACTGATATGATGTGAAGTAAACTCAACCTACTTTCAAATATGCAATGAAATATGTTAAGAAGCACTGAAATACACAGTGAAATGCACTGGAGTGAGAAATGAACTAAGAAAAACACAGGAAACAAGGTCACTCAGAGTGCAACACTTTTACTGACCTTGACATTCGACATATACAGCACTATCAAAACCTCAGTACATTTCATTCTTGCCTGAGCCATAACACTTCTACCAATTTGGAGTCGAATCTGACTAAATTGAGTTGACGTTCCCGTAACCTCTTGACCTCGGGTTCACCTGAATGTGAACCCGATGGACTGTGAGAATCCAGCCCACTTCAGCCAAGCACTTCTAGAGATTTTTTGTTGAGTCTATGTTGATGGTTTGCCTTTGTTGTGCATGAGGAACATCTGTCAGTCAGTCTATCTATTTACCTATTGCCAGATACCTTGTAAGGAATGGCCACAAGCTAATCACCTCCATGTCACCCTGTTCTCTGTCATTTGCTTACCCTCCCTCCAACTCATACTCCCTTCTCTCATATATCTCTCCACTCCATCCCTCAATCTCATCTTCAGTCTCCCCTTCCTCTCTCCCCATCCACTTAACTCACATACACTCTTATAGTCAGTCTCTCATTCTCCATCCTGACCACATGACCAAACCATCTATACTTCTTTAATATCAACACAGTGCCTAAACAGCATTCAGGAATACATTAACATATCAGATACACTAATTACCGTAATTGGTAAGATGCTGCATGGCCTCATTTACTGACAAAAACATGCATCCTCTTTGTGATTTTTCCTATGTGGGTGAGTCTTCCAGGAAAGCCTAAGTTTTTCACAGTATTACACATTCACTTACCCCTTCCAGAGAACAGGAGCTTGTGGTTTGGCTCTCTGTTCAGACATTAATGACAGGACTTATGAACCACTTTTCCCTGAGTGGCATTATGTAAGCAATAAATTAAGTGCTGAAGAGGGATGTCTTCGTGTGGTGGCACCAGTATAACCCATACTGCCCTATTACAGTATACAAATGTCCCTCAACTCCCTCTGTATCTCCTGATGGTGGACTGAAGGAAAAGGGCATCAACTTGCAGTTAACTGGGTTGAGCCTGGGGCCACAACAGCAACTCTGAAACACTCATAATGAATGTGACTGACATCCACGTTCACACACTGATCTACACAGGATAAATTAAAATGCTTAGGGTATTTTTGTTTACTTTTATTAGTAAAAATACTTTTTGCTAAAAGTCTACAACTGATTGTTTCAGTATCTTCCTTTAGTTTGGTAACTAAATTCACGGTAAAATATACAAGTACACCATTTTAGACTGTATGAGTGTCTTACAACAAGTAACTAAATACACTGTTGTCATAAAACAGTTCCCTCAGTATCTCCCTAAATGAGGATTATGGACTGTAGGAGGAGGACAGATTCATCTTACAGTCCAATGGGTTCACATTTCAGATGCACCTGGGGCTTCAACAACTACAACTAATACAGGTACTACAATAACAAGTATGACTACTTCAGTACTACTGCTATTACTACCTACTACTACACTACTACTCTAATACTACTACCACTACAATTACTGTACTACTACTACTACTCTAGTACTACTACTACTGCCAGTGCATTAACCCCTTTGGTACAGGGGATCTGCCATCCCTTCTATCTTTCTGGTGTATCAGGCTCCACTCCATCAACATGTGATGATCTGCAGAGATTGTCTGTAGGTTGAGAAGTGCTTGTAAGTGTGATTGTTGTACTGGAGTGGCTTTGGATGTGTGTGCAGTC
Organism: Birgus latro; assembly: GCA_018397915.1. NCBI lineage: Eukaryota > Metazoa > Arthropoda > Malacostraca > Decapoda > Coenobitidae > Birgus > Birgus latro. Next base: position 45,020 of record JAGKTI010000818.1, on the reverse strand, counting down.
TGTGAACCAAGTGTAATCGGTCCATGCAAACTGACTGGGTGCAAGCATACTTTTAGTGCACCCCTTGTGTCCACCAAAGCACTACTTGGTCAGAAGAACACTCCCAAAGTTTATCACCCTGGCGGGGCACAAACCCATGTTCTTCAGTGTACGAAAACGCACGCTTTACCACTGTACCACAGACATAAAAACATCCGGCAGTTGTTGTTCTGGCCCCAGATTCACCTGATAGCCTGCTGAACTACACAACAAACTTGCCATTCTTCTGCAGTTAATGGTTTTCCTTTTGGGAGACAGGAGAAGAGCTGAGCGACATTTGTATAGCCAGGCAATGGAGTCAACCAGTTATATCAGTGCCACCACACGAAGGCAGTACGAAGAATAAACACAAATAAGACATCACTGAACGGAAGGGGTCAATACTGTCAATAGTTGTATTTGTAGTAGCTGGTAGTAGTAGTAGTAGCAGCTGCAACCCCACACACACATAGTCAAGAATGAACCCAGTGGACTGCAAGTTAAAGATACAGTCCACCATCCTCCTTTTGAGGGATAGGAAGGGGAATAAAGGATTTTTGTATAACCAGGCAGCCCCACCACCCAATCAAATCAGTGCCACAACATGTAGGCATCCCTCTCCAGCACTGCAGTAAGAATAAACACAAATAAGACATCGTGGGACTGAAGAATACAAAAATCTCAGGTGAATCAGAGAATCAGCAATTATCAGTAGATATGTGTACTCCACGCCAACCAACTTGTTTGTAGATTCACACCCATTCCTAGCACTGACCTCTAAGGTAATTTTCTTGCTTTTTAAAGACTGGTAAATTTCACACTAGTCTTTCATGCATCTCAGATGGTGGTGACACAATGTACAAGTTGGCTGGTGTGGAATATTAGCAATAGTTACAGCCCCAGGTTCATTTGAAATGTGAACCCAGTGAACTGTAGGCTTAAGCTGATCTCCTGCGGTTCACTGTCCTTTTGGGTGACTGGGATGTAGCTACGAGCCATTTGTGTAACCAGATAGTTGAGTCACCAGATCATATCAGTGTTACTAGTATGAAGTACAAACACACAAACTAGTCACTCGTGTATATTAATGAAGCAATGGTACATATACACATAACAGGCTGCTGGAGAGGGGTGGCTTCATGTGGTGGCACTGATATAACTGAGTGGCTCTTCTACCTGTTTAGGAAAACATACCTCAACTCCCTACCTACCTCTGAAAGGAGGATGGTAAACTGCCAGAGGACAATTTCAGCCTGCAGTCCACTGAGTTCGCCTTTCAGATGAACCTGGGGCTACAATTACTACTACTTCACATATAGTAATAAATAAATTTTAAAAATGCATGATTTAACTGTCTCATCTGCACAAATTTCAAACTGTTAAGCTGATCAGCATACCTTTTATGAACTGATGCACCACTTCCCCTAAAAAATTCCCCATTATCCTGGAGAATTCATTTACAGTAAATGTACATGTTGTTTCCAATAATAAGGTTCATATTACAAGTGGCATAAGAGACTTCGTACTGCCTCTTACCTATTTGTCCCGAACAGAAGAGAGAGAGGTCTGGTGGTACTTTGTAAAATGATCATCTAGGCTCCTCTTTTGAGCAAATGACCTTTCACATTCCTCACACTTGTAGTTTTTCACTCCTGAATGTGTTAATAAGTGTTTCGTAAGGTTACCTTTCCTGATGAACATTTTACCACACTCCAGGCACTCAAATTTCTTCACCCCAGAATGGATTTTTGAGTGTTGTGTGAGATCGCCCTTATGAAAAAAACATTTGCCACAGTCTACACACTCAAACTGTTTAATTCCTGAGTGAATGATGATATGATTAGCCAAGTTATCTTTTGATTTAAACTGCTTACCACAAACATCACACTTAAACCTCTTCGTTTCTGTATGAGCCAGTGAATGCCTGGCCAAATCACTTTTACGGGCAAACAGCTTACCACATTCCAAACACTCAAATTCTTTTGCTCCTGAATGGATTACTGAATGCTGAGTGAGGTGGCTGTTACGAGTGAACAATTTCCCACACTCTAAACACTCGTATTTCTTTACTCCTGAATGAATGACAGCGTGTTCATTCAATTTGTTTCTAGTTCTAAATAGATTACCACACACATCACATTTGAATTCTTTTACTCCTAAGTGAACGAGTGAGTGTTGAGCTAGACTACTATTTCTAGCAAACTGTTTACCACACTCTAGGCACTCGTAATTCTTCACCCCTGAATGTATTATCAGATGTCTATTAAGGACGCTGTTGCGAGCAAACACTTTACCGCACTCCAGACACTCAAACTTCTTGTCTGAGTGAAGCAATACGTGTGTAGCCAGTGTCTTTTTACTAGCCAGCAGTTTACCACACTCTGAACATTCAACCTTTTTCTCTTTTCCAGCAGGTTCTAAACACTTCACTTCTTTCTCTTTTCTTGAGGGCTCTAAACATTCCACTTTCTCTTTATCTAAGAGCTTTAAATATTCCACCATTTCCTTTTTTCCTGTGGGTGCTACATATTTCACCTTTTTCCTTTTCACTGTGGGCTCTAATCCTTCAATCTTCTCTTCTTTTCCAGTGGGTTCTAAGCATTCCTTTTCTTTTCCCGCACTCTCAAAACATTCCACCTTTTTTCTCTTTGCTATAGACTCTAAACATATATCAAAACATTCCACTTTTTTCTTATTTGTTGTGGGTGCAGCTGAGGATGGGTTGATATCACTCTCCAAACTGCACCCTTTCACACTCTTATCGCTGTCTAATGTTTCACTTCCTTCTTCCTCAGTTTCCATCATAACATCTGGCTCTCTTAGTGTCTGTCTGTCTCTGTTTCCCCACTATTATGTCATGTTTTCCACTATTTCTTATTACTGAGATGGTTTTAATAATCTTTACTCTTGATGAAGTTTATATAGGCTAGCTTACCCCTTCAGTCTGAAAGGTCTCTCCCAGGCCAAGTGAAATTGTCTGAATATAAGATAAATCAAGTACAGTAATTTCCCACTTAACACTGTAGACGTGTTCCTGACAACTACCAGGTAACGTGCAAATGAGTAGGTAACGTGCAAATGCGTAGGTAATGTGCAAATGAGTAGGTAACGTGCAAATGCGTAGGTAATGTGCAAATGAGTAGGTAACGTGCAAATGCGTAAGTATGGATTGTGTTATGCAATAAAGATTATATTCTCAGATAATAATCCTAATCAAGGCTGCAAATAATGATCAAAATAGGTTTTGTTATTACTGGGTGTATCAGTGTGTATACAATGTTAAGCAAGTTAAGGAAACAGTCATATACTGAAATTTGTGTATGTCAGTTATATAAACCCTCATCCTTCACTGCATGCTCTGACCAAGTAGCGAACAAAGGTATGTTATGGAAAAAGTGTTCCCAAGTTGATTAACAGATTTATATTGAAAACCTATGACAAGAAAGTGCATTAAATAAGGAATTATGGTACTGTAAACTGACGTCATTGGGTTGAAAGGAGTAAATCTGTTATCTGTTCTCCTCTATACCACAGCAATGCAACCAAGTTCATCAGTGCACTCCTGATTTTCTAATGTTCACCTCCACTACACTATATGTTTACCACTGTTCCACCTTATAACCAAGCTTCCTACACTGTTATTGGCACTACCGGTAATATACAGGTGTAAAAGATATTCAGTTAATTATTAAATCACAACTCCAAACCAACAAAGGTCATCACACATATCTTGGAATCTTTTCTAAACAGCTATATTCTTTTTTACCTAACTTGGTTTAAATTTGCCATCTCTACATCTTAAAGGCAGAGTTATATCACCAGACCAGTACTAGAATAAGATGCTAGTCACAAAGCAGTGATATGGAAAAAAAATGTAGAGATGCAGCACTGTCTTTTTCTGCCTCTGCACTATGTGCAATAAGCTACAAGTGGATGAAAATCAGCGCCAAGCTAAGGTAAAAGGCTTATAGTTATCAACATACAGTATATAATACACACAACTAATCTCATCACAATAGCCAGTTCTTTTACATATCAATGTTGCTCTGTGGATATAAAGAGCATTTCTCACACTGGTTTGTTAATTTACCACAAAACTTGCTGGTGTTACTCCAGTGTTGTACAACGTGACCAAATAAGTGCGCTAGTCAACAAAAGGTCATGTGGCGTGGGTAGTGTGTGTGTAGAAGGTGACTGGTTGAGTGGTTCAGCAGGTGTTGGTGGCCACAAACCTGGTGCTTCTGATTCACTCTTGGCCTTCATGTGTTCTGCCATCACCTGCACCTGCAAAAACACCCAACATTACACAACCATCTCAACAAAGTGGGGTGTTAGTGGCAACAAAACATCAAGTCCCAGATCCAAGAGGGTACAGAACACAAGCCGAAACCTAATCAGTAAGTAATGTTGAATAACACATAAACATGAGATAATAATAAACATAATTTTTCTTCCACATGCAAGGAAGAAAGTTGTTTATTAAGGGTTAAAAACAACATTTATTATTGTACTTGTTTATCATTATCATTTTACATTTATTGAAAAGTGGGGTTCAGCGCTGGCACAGCCAAAAGATCAGAAGCCTGTAACATTCACTGGGACCAAGACCCAAATGTCTCTCTTCTGACCTCTGTATGTGGGAGCTGGAAGGGTCATCTTGAACATTTTAAGTCAGGTAAGTGTAATGCTGAATGGTAGTGAGACCCAGTAATGGATGAGGATACTTGTAGACTCAAGTGAACAGAAATGACAATGATTAGAGGGATATGTAGTATGTCCTTTAATGTAAGGCCTGGAGGGGGACAAGGATAACAACTGAAGAGCTGAGAGGAAGGATGGTACTGGAGTGTATTGGTGTTGTGATGAGGATGGGTAGATTGAGATGGTTTGGGAATGCTGAGAGGATGGAGGATGAAAACTGGGAGTGGAAGGTGAGAAGAGTGGACATTAAGGGTAGGGTTGTGAAAGGTAAACTAAAAAGGACCCAGGATGAGGTTACAGAATGAGATCTCAAGGTCAAGGGACTGAAAAGGAAGGTTGCCAGAGGCTGAACAGCGTGGAGAGCCACCAGTATGTGACCAAGGCAGACGCATGAAAGCATGCTTGAATCTTTATAAATGACATGACAATGCCACAGCCCACTACCAAAACATTACCTAACCAGGGATGGACCCAGAAAATCAAGAATGGGGGGGGGGGCTGTTCTTGGGATCAATGGACAGGAAGGGCAGAGCAAGTTAGAGGGTAAAAATTCCCAGTGTACAGGCTTATATTTAATTTGTCTACATAAACAGTCTTCAACCAATGTTCAGTTTTCAGAGTTAATAATATGAGGTAATAATTCCCACTGTATATCTGCATGCTGCCAATCTTATCTGACCAGCCAAATAAAGGGGGCTAACACCAGGTGCACCCCCCATGAATCCACGCCTGCTTACACTTGAGTTTAGCAGTCTTCATTAGCAAATGTAGTGTGCTTGATAGTGACTGTTTACACTGTACTTTAGGTATCTGTTCCCAAGTTACTCTCCTTTCATCCATCATCTATAATTCACTACCTATATACTGTACTGTACTTAACCCACCGTGTCCTAATAACGTATGGATACAATGCAACATTTTGTCATGCTCAGTCCCGATAACGTATCCATACGTTTTGCAATTGAGAGGTCAGTCATCTGCACATTTTTCAAATTTTGCATGTGATTTTTTATATGTACGCTATACACGAGACACCTTCCTCTTGCCTTACCCCGCGTGACCTCCCGTCCCCCCCACCAGTATGCCATTGTCTCGGCAACTCACCTGTTACCAGTGACCTGGCTAGTAATGACATGTCGCGCCACGGTACAAAATTAAAGGTAAGAGTGATTAGCCAATCGATGACGATGTGGAGGACAAAGATTACATGGTGCAAGAGGAAGAAACGAGCAGAAGTGATGAGGAGGTAACATCGCCAAGGAAGGTGCGGTATGCTGATGTGTTCAGTAAGTGAAACAACACTTATATTGCCTATATTATTGTGTGAAAACCAAAACATTCTTGTACTACATATAAAATCATACCAAACGAACAAATATCTACCTATTTTGAGTGGTTTGAAATAGTTACCACTACCACAGAAAACGCAACACCAGCAGCGCAGCTCCAGAGATTGCAGTACCAGGTGTTTAAAGGGTCACCTGTTTAAACCACTTCTATGCTCAGGTGAGCACTTTTTCTCTGAACTGCCATTGTTTCTCACAAAAAGCGGAGGCTTGAGCAAAAAAAAAAAAAAAAAAAAAAGAAAAGGATTGGTGGTGGGGGGGGGGGTGGGGGTTCATACAGTATTTGTTCCACGGCTACTCTATAATCATCCATCATCTATCACTCACTATATATATCATCATCATCATCCGGACCTCCTTTCTCGCCCTAGGACATGGTGAGGAGTAGCAACGTCTAGACGGCCCAAATTTGCCCAGTCCAATAGGCCACGCTTCCATTCACTAAGCATTCAAGCCCCCAGAATCCTGGCTCTATAAGATATGCCCAAAACATTCACCGCGTTTTGTAGCTTCACATAAACATATCTGATAGAGTCAATCTAGATGCTGCCACGTTAAAATAGGGTCCCCAAATCCCTGATCATGCACTTCTTCTCACAACATTCATCCAGCCAGCTTGATCTCTTGTCAGCTCCCTAACCTCACTGACTTCCAAACCTTTCTTCCTCACACACTCATCCATCACATCTCTCCACCTTCTCCATGGCCTACCTCGCCTCCTCCCTCCTTCAAATTCGTTCAGATATACCTTCTTCACCACTCTGTTGTTATCCATTCTCTCCACATGCCCATACCATCTCAGTACACTCTCTTCGATTCTGGTGTCCACCGACTTCCTCACTCCACATCTTTCACGGATCACATTATTTCGTATCCTATCCACCCTCTGTACTCCACATACATTACTCAGCAGTCCCATCTCCACTGCTCTTACTCTTGACTTCTCATTTTCATGCCACACCATAGTCTCACATCCTTATGTTAAAGTTGGCACTAACACTCCTTCATGTAAGCCTCGTGCAGCTCCTCAAGCCTCTGTTTCTTATCAAAGCCTTCATTGCACCAGCTACTCTTCTTCCTTGTGTCACTCGACTTTCAACTTCTTTTGACCATTTTCCTCTCTTTTCTGTCACTGTACCCAGGTATTTGAACTCTCTCACCAATTCCAGTATCTCTCCATTCACTGTGACATCGCACTGGGAGTCACCTTCCTTCTCAATAACCATCACTTTACTTTTTTCTACATTTACTCTCAGGGCACGACGCTCACAGACATCAGCAAAACTCTGCACTAGTCTACCAAGTTCCTGTCCAGCATTTGCAAGCAGCACCGCATCATCAGCATAAACAAATTTGAGATATTCCATCCATCACCATTCATTACCATCGCCATCCCTCTCTCCATTACTCGTGTTTTTACCTCTCTCATCACCCCATCCACATATATATTAAACAACCATAGGGACATCACACAACCTTGCCGCATGCCCACACTGATCATGAACCATTCACTCAGATGCCCATTAACCCTTACACACGCTTCACACCCATCATAAAAACTCTTGACGGCACCTAGCAGCTTACCATCTACTCCGAACATGCGCAAAACTTTCCACAATCCTTCTCTGTCTACTTTGTCATGTGCTTTTTCCAGATCCATGAATGCTATAAACACCTAATGGTCCTTCTCACAAGCCTTCTCTGTTATCTGTCTCACTGTAAATATTTGATCTACACATCCTCTGCCACTCCTAAAGCCACCCTGTTCCATCACTCACTAGGACCTCTGATATCTCTTACTTTCTCTATAATAATTCTTCCATATACCTTCCCTACCACACTCGATAAACTTATGCCATGATAATTCTTGCACTCACTTCGCTCACCTTTATTTTTGTACAGGGGTACAATCACAGCCTTTTTCCACTCTGCTGGCATAGTTTCAGTCATCCATGCCTTCTTACATATCTCCAACAAGCACTTTATTCCACTCTCTCCACTACACTTAATCATCTCTGCATACACCTCATCAATCCCAGCTGCTTTCTCATTTTTCAGCCACTTCACAACACTCTTCAACTGTGCAAGTGTCATGGCTTCTGGTACTGCATTCCTTCTCTGCACACCCCCAAAACCAATCATGTTTACAGCCACTCTGCTCCCTCTGTTTCCATTCATCAGGCTTTCAAAGTATTCTTTCCATCTGGTCCTTACTTCATCCCCTTGGGTTAATAATCTACCACCTGCATCCTTCACACAATCACATTTCTTTCCGCTTTCACTTCTACACTTCCGCACCTCTTTCCAGAATAACTTCCTATTTTCAGAGTAGTTTGCATTCATTTTTCTTCCTAGATCATCATTTACCTCCTTTTTCCTCTTCGCTAGTCTCTTTACGAGCTTCTTGCTCTCAATATATTCAGTTCTTATTTCAACTGAACCCCTGTTCTGTAACCCCTTTAGCCACTTCTTCCTCTTTTCCTCCATCGCTCTCTTAACCTCACCATCCCACCATTCCGTACTTTTCTTCTTTGTTGTTACTCTTGCCACACCACTCACTGCTTTAGCATTCCTAACTAAGCAATCCCTATATGCATTCCACAGGCTGTCCAGATCCATTTCATTCCAATTCACTGATTCTAACTCCTCCTCTACATTGGTCCTGTAATCATCTGCCATTTCTTTGATCCTCAGCTTTCAGTCTTTCTCCCTGACTGCTCCTCTCTCTCCTGATCCTCCTCACTCCTCTCAGCTTGATCTTGCATACCAAAATCATATGATCTGACAGACCTCTTCGTCCTCTCACGGCCCTCGTATCAGCAACCATTCCCATCATCAACCTCTCTACGAACACGTAATCAATCAGGCTTCTTTCAACACGATCCCCATTCCCTCTGTACCATGTATATTCATATGCATCTTTATGTTTGATGTATGAGTTACAAATGCACAACCTCCTCTCCTGACACATATCTTTTAGTCGTTTCTCATTATCATCTTCTGCTACTCCATAACAACCCATTATGTCATCCTCAGGACCATTGCCTACTCTTCCATTCATATCCCCCATTACAATCACTTTATAGTTCCTGGGCATTTCTCCTACTACTTCATCCAGCTCATCCCAAAACCTGTCTTTCTCTCTCTCACTCCTGTCCTCACACGGTGCATACGCTAAAATCACCACGACTTTCACCTTCTCAAACTTGAACTTGACATACATACACCTCGAGCTGACACATTTGTAGTCTCTCATTCCACTCTGCCACACCTCATTCATCAACAAAGCAACTCCTTCCTTGCATCTTCCTCGCCCATTCATTCCTGATCTAACACATTTCACAGCCTCCCAGTCCTCCACTTCACACCCTTTCATCTTCATTTCACACAATGCCATCACAACATATCTCGCAATCTTGAACACATTCACCACTTCCATCCTCTTGCTCTCCTCATTTACACCTCTCACAATCCACATGGCCATGCGAATCTGCCCATTTGGTTGGGGCCCTGGGCAGGTATTGGACCCTCCAAGGCTCTCTGAAACGACTGTCATGATTTAAGTGGTTTTGGATAGGGGAATTGGGGGGACACTTAACCCTCCCAAAAACCCAGTTATATGGTTACCACCCAGCATAGTAAATAGTTTCCTGGTTACGGGAAACCATTTTGCTTGTCACTCACTGGAGAGATCATGTCATCTCTACAATGAGTGAGTGGATGA
>JAGKTI010000818.1:0-20221 GCA_018397915.1 Birgus latro | reverse complement strand
AAAAAAAATGCTAGACATTCTATAGAATACCTAGGCATTCTAATCCATAGGTAAACTATATAAGGTCAGAATTAAATAAGGTTATTTCACACTTTGCCAAAAAATGCTAGACATTCTATTGAATACTGTTAAGAAGCGAGATTTGCCAGTTAGGTAGTCGAGGAGCATCTCGATGTTTCTCGATGTTTACCATAGGTTTTGGTAGGCGTCAGAGGTGCCAGTTTGCCTGCTGTTTGTGAGTATAGTTATTTTGAATGTTATGCATTAATTTTTGTCCTCTTTTTCTTTATAATGTTTTATTTATGTGATTGTTAATACTGTGTAATGATAATTTAGTGTTATGTAATGTACGAAATGTTTTGATGTCTTGGTAACTGTTAACTGTTGCACCGTTGAGTTTGTGCCAGAAGTTTCTTGATTAATGCAAGCTTATATAAGGTTGGATAAGAGACTAGTTGAGGGTCAGTTGGTTTTCAGTTCAGTCTGAGTGTAGTGCAGTGTCAGAGCAGTGAAGTTTGTATATATTTGGTACTTGTGAATACAGTGAAGTGTTATATTGAAATTTGTACATCATCAGTACTTGTGAAAACAGTGAAGTGTTGTCAAGTATTAAGTGTAATTACAGTTAGTAAAGTTTGTATAGCTCCAGTGCTTGTGAGAATAGTGAAGTTGGAAAGGATTAAGTGGAATTATTTGGGAAATAAAGAGAGTGAACTTGAGAAGCCAGTGTTTATTTACGGCGGCAAAGCTGATCCTGTGTACTGTACACCTAAGGGAAAGGCTGACCATGGGAAGAATAACTCACTGGGCAACGTTCTACCTGTACTGTACTACTGCTGTTGGCGGCAGTGTGGGGACAGGGACGCAACAATACCTTTAGTTTCTCATAATATACAGTATAGTATAGATAACCCTGTTACTATCTCCATTGCCATATTCATATGTCCCACTGTGTCTGCAAAGGAAAACATCCCTCCTACCTCATATGGGTCCCAGTCTGAATCCGGTGAGTCGGCTTCGGCTTCGTCGTCAGTGTCCCACAATAACTCATCCTCCGTGCCATCCATTGCATTAGATATACCACACTTTTTGAATGATTTTATTACAGTCTCTACTTTCACTTTACCCCATGAATTGATTACAAAATTACACAGCACATCAAGTGATGGCGCACGCACAGCCCCACCTTTTGTAAAGGATTTTTCAGCATTTATCATCCAATTATTCCATTCTTCACGCACATGATCTTTAAACGGCTTGTTCAAGCTGACTTCTAGTGGTTGCATTAGAGAAGTCAAACCACCTGGTATAACAGCGATCTCAGTATTTTTTTGTGCTAATCGCTTCTTAGTGCTATCAGTTAAATGACTGTGAAACATATCCCAGACCAACAAACTACGTTCGTTGCGTGTACCGCCTGGCCGCTTGTTCCACACATTATCTATCCATAATTTTAAACCATCTTCATCCATCCATCCTTTTTCATGAACATGTACAAAAACATCTGGAGGGAATTTTATTTTAGGTTTAGTTTTGCGCTTTAAGATGACCATGGGTTTTAACTTAGTACCATCGGCCATGCATGACAACACCACTGTAAACCTTTCATGGACTGTACTTCTAACTTGCACAGTTTTTACGCCCTTACATTCCACAGTTTTATTGCCTATCATGTCGAAATTCATGGGTATTGCGTCCATGTTTCCGATATTTGACAATGGAAACTGGTGTTTCTGCCTCAGACGTATAATAAACTGCTGAAAACTGGTAACTTCATGCTCTAGATCTTTTGGTAGTTTCTGAGCAATTTTTGTTTTTTGTCGGATTACCAGATTTTTCCTGTTCATGAAACGGTCGCACCAGCCTGCTGTACCTTTAAAATCTCTACTGTGTTCTGGGTTTGACCTTGCCCACTTCAGTGCATATACTCTGATCATCTTTCTTGTGACACTGTAGGAATCCTGTCTCTGTTCGATTACCCATTTTGCAGTGTGATCTTCCAACTCTGGCCAACGACTTACTCCTCTCCTCATCGAACATTTTTTCTTTGGCATTTTTCTTAAAACATCTTCATTCTTTCTCCACTCTCTTACCATCTTCTCAGTTATGTCAAATGTCCTTGCAGCAACACAGTTGTTAGATTCCTTGGCCATTTCAATGACTTTTAACTTAAAACTTGCTTCATATTTTCTTCGTTTTGCTGGTGGCTCCATGATAACAATTTGATAAAGTTTTAGCAACAGATTGAGCCGTGGATCGCTTTGTAACGGTGCTTCACCCACCTACCGTCCACGGCTGCCAGCCGGTCAACACGATACCACATGTACGTTATTGTAAACAAATCGGTCATTGACCTTGGTTAAATTACGGTACCAACTACAGACGATAGTCTACATATAGTATTTACCTTATTATATGCCTCACTGATAACATACCGATAATTCAAACGATTTACAGGTAATACTTTATGGTATAGTACCTTATTACTGGTAATACATTCTAGGTACTATTTAATTCATTGCACTGGTATATCACCGTTTCTGTTGTTTGGTGCTCAGACCTAAACTTCACCACAGATGTTCTGGTAGTTTTGGGGTCGGCTTATACGACCAATATGAGCTAAAACCATGAAACTCGGACTGAAATTTGGGGGTCGTCTTATCTGAAGGTCATGTTATCTGCCGAGATATACGGTATGTCGCCTTGTGGTCTAGTGTGATAAGGCACTAGCTGTAGACACCTGTGGGTTGGAGTTTATTGCTCACATAATGGCATTCATGGGCAAGTGAGGCTGGTCATCTTCAGCATGAAGTGTCAGGAATGTGTAGCCTAACCCTGGTTTCCTATGCTTTTGATGGCAAAAAAAAAAAAAAAAAAAAAAAAAAAAAAAATTGGATGAAAAATATTTATTATTTAAAAAAAAATTGTTGTTTTTTTTTTCACCTTTTATTCCTCCTGTTTTTTACTCTGTTGCTCTGGGAGGCACTGTGAGGAGGAGGCTTTCATCCACTGTATGGCATCATCTAGGCATTTTGAATGACGGGAAGAACTGCCACAGACCCGGAGAGCTCAGAAGACTATTTGGTTACTGCACCTATAGTTCTCTTACCTTAACTTGGCCCAGATTTTTGTCCTTTTGCAGCTTATGTCATGTAGCTCAGTGGCAGAAAACGAACACTGTATTTCTACACTTACCACAGCATTTTTCCATGAGTACCAAAATATTTTAGTATTAACCTAACATTACAGCTCAGGAGTAATGATGGAAAGATGGCATATTTAGACCAAGTTAGGGTAAAATGAGTATACCTGCAGTAGATGGTTGGCTACAATAATCTCAAAGATACAATAGTGAAGTATGGCTATGAACTTATTCTTAAGCAGGAAACATTTAGCAACATAGTACAGCAGGAAACATTTAGCAACACAGTACTGTACAAAGTCCAAGCTGAGACACAGTTACAAATCTTATTCCAGTACACATACAGTACTTTATTTTTTCTGAACATTTTTCCAGAAACTGCTGAGAAATAATTACCGTAGCTAGTTTTGGCATTTGCTTTAGCTCTCAATCCACAGTCAACAATTGTGCCACAGCCAGCCATAGTATGAGAATTCCTTAAGAGGAAGCATAATGTCATCTGAACTACAAGTCACTTGAATCTGAATGTAAGAGATGAACTGAAACTAATAATATACAAGAAAGTTTATTAACAAAACTCATTCATCTTCATTCACAGTTACTTCCAGTGTGCAGTCAGAACACAAAAGCTCATTTGCTTCTCTGACTTCTTACTTCATCGTTTAGACTATTAATGTGACCTAGTAGACTCTGTTGCACATCATCCATCTATGGGTGTTTATATGCAACTTTGCCCACGACATCTCATTCAAGCATTTATGAATCTAGCCATAACAAAGAGGCAGGGGAGGTGAACAGACTTTACCTGCCTGTACCTCATATTAAATAGTATGATTCCCTCCACCTGTAAGCCCCACATTCTCATCAGGTAAATGAAGCTCCCTAACACCTCTTCCTTTGCCATTTATTGTTAGATATGTCTGGTTAATATTTTCTTGGACGTTATATATGCAGTTTGGCGATATTGGAAGGGTATATATAACAAGAGGAAAGTGTAATAACCAAAATAAACTGATAAGGAAAAGGTGTTAGGGAGTTTCGATACCCAATAAGAATGTGGGAGTCAGTGTTACAGGGTGTGGTCTGTGGTGTCCTATGTGGTACCACAGTATTTGTTTACATTTTACATTTACTTTAGGATTGTTCTAACAGTGAACACAAAATAAAAACCAACATACTACTGCCACAAAAGACTGATGTGCCACCTCCTGTAATACTCAGAAGTGGAGGTGGTTGTACTGTACACCAGAATGCTTCTTACTTCACAAATACTGACCGAATATATGGAAGGCTGCACTGCCCTTTCAACCTTACTTTTTACAAAACTTACAGGTAACCAGCATCATCACACATATACTGTTCAGTTCTTTTACATAAAGAGAAATGGAACCAGATAACTTAGGAAGGGTCAGTCTCATGTCAACACTGAGTATGGTGCGTTTCCTCTAACCTGACACAGATTCCTAACTCATTTCAGCTTGACTGATGGCCAAGTGTAGCCAGATTGGAGGGCTGCTTTGATTAGTAACCACGGAGAATCATGAATACCTCATAATAATGGCTCATTAAATTTCATACAACTGCAACTTGGTATTCGAGTTGTGGTTGTGGCCCAGTTACATCACTAAAACAAACACATTATAGTAAAAACATTATAACAATTTCTGGTCAGAGATATCCAGCCAATTCCCACTAAAGAACTTCAATAACTCAACCAAGGGTGAGATCTGGAAGATAAGGAATGGAAGAAGGAAGAGATTTGAAGGAGTGGAAGAGGAAGGGAAAGATTTGGAGGAGAGGGGATGAAGTAGGCTGGAAGAGATTTGGCGGGGAGAAGGGATGAAAGAGGCAGGGAGAGATCTGGAAGAGGGGGGATGCAAACTGGGGAAAGAATGCAAAAGGTTGGGAGAGAGATAAGGGAGAATAAATGGAAGGGGCAGCAGGAGATTTGGAGAGGAAGGAAAGGAAGAGACAAAGATACTGTATATAATGATTATGTACAGGCAACCACTGGAAAATTGGAATACCGTATATGGGATTTGCACATCAAGAGCATCTTTGGAATGTAACCCTTGTCAATAACAAAGGGGACCTGTATTTGGAGGGATGACAGGGAGACATATGAAGGCAATGCAGGGAGATATCTGGAGGTGAAATGGGAAGCAACTAGGAAGTGAGAAAGGGAATGACTCTGGAGGAGAGACACTGGACGGTGTTGGGAATTCTTGCAAGGACCCCCTTGCTCCAACAGAGGGTATGAAAAAATTGCAAGAGAATGCTTCTAATTCATCCAGCTCAAGGACGTGTTTCTATTAATTTCTTATGAAGTTACAGTTTTATTTAGGTGATGTGTTACCCTCATCAGAATGAAGAGAGTAGCAGCAGTAGCCGCAACCCCAGGCTCATCTGACTGAACTCAGTGGGACTGCAGGCTGAAGTTGCTTTCCTGCAGACTACCATCTTCCTCCTGGAGAGGGATAAAGAGGGAGCTGAGCAGTGTTTGTATAACCAGGCATCTCCACCATTCAGTTATATCAGTATCATCACATGAAACATCCCTCCTCAGCACCATTCATGATGCTAAAGCCCATCAGTTTGAGTAATGGTGCTGACGAAGGATGCCTTCACATGGTGGCACCAATATAATTGGGGAACTCTGGTCATAAGATGTCCCTCAGCTCCCTCCCTGTCCCCTGCGAGGAGGGTGGTGGAATGTAGAAGTAGGGCAGCTGCAGCCAGCCAGTCCACTGGGTTCACATCCAGATGAGCCTGGGGCCACAACAACAACAACTATGAGAGTCTCAGGTAAAATCTGGAGGCAGACAAAATCGTCAAAAAATATAAAATGTAGTCATACTGAGGATGTGTAAGCAGATGTCCTCATCACAGGAGTACAGTATTGCCTATGGCTGCATCTGCACCAAATGCTAGCGGGTGCTGTCGGATATGGGGAGGAATTTTGCATCACTGTAACCTATATAACTGGATGTCTTCACATGGTGGCACTGATGTAATTAGGCAGTGGAGCTTCCCAATTATACAAATATCCCACAGTTCTCCCCATCCTCTGAAAGGATGATGGTGGACTGCAGAAGAAAGGTAACTTTGGTTTGCAGTTCACCAAGTTTATATTTAAATAAGCCTATGGTTGTAATGACTAAACTCTTTCCACCTTAACATGGTCCAGATTTTCATCCTTTTGCAACTTATTTCATATAGCTGAGGGGCAAAAAAAAGAATGCTGTGGCTCTACATCCTTTCCATAGCACTTATTCATGTACAGCATCATATTCTGGTGTTATACTATGGCAACAACTCAGTGTTCAAGGTGGAGAGATGGCAATTTTAGGCCAAGTTAAAGTAAAAAGAGTATAGTCCTGTATGATACCACATATACAACAGGCCTTTCCTAAGCTGAATAAAGTTGGAGAGCAGGAAGAATAAATAGGACTACCTAGCATTGAAGGGTATAATGACACTCCAATGAAGACAAAAATCATAATGAAAGGAGTAATGGTGATTATTTCTCTAGTATCTTTATCCATTAGTGGTAGGTGGTGGTGACCATCATCCACTCACTTGATGTAGTGCTGCCTACTTCTTCCTTAGCCTTTATCATTCTTTTTCTGTGCCTGCACTCCTCTCTTCCTATTTCTCCCATCTTTCTTGTCACTTCTTATTGCTTTTCTTTCCCTTACAGGTGGCTTTACATTGAGTGACAAGCCAAATGGTTTCCTGTAAGCCAAGAAACCATTTACAACACGTGTCAGCAAGTGGGTTGATGGAGGGTTAGGGCCCCTCCCTGTAAAACAAATAACTCAGAGTCAAATGCCCACCCTTTACGGGATTATGGTGTCTGGCTATAAATAGATAGCTCTTTATCCAGAGAATGTTTGATACCATTGTGGGTTTGTTTACATCTGATGGAACTGAGCCACTTTAACAATTTGAATGCTGTATAGAGTTGTGCTTCCATGAAATTTGATGAGCCTTAGTTGTCAAGAAGGAATGAGTATCCTTGGTTATTAGTCAAATTGGCTGTCCAGTCTGACTACACCATCATAAAATGAGATGAAAAGTCTCCTTGGTTTACTGGCATATCAGCCATCTGGTCTACCTAGACAAGTCCATAAACTGGGGTGCAGTCTCCTTGGTTACAAGTCAAATCAGTCATTTAATCTGACTACATCTGGCTATAAACTGAGCTGGAGTCTCCTTGTTACTAGTAAAATCAGCCATCCAATTTAACTACAAGAAATATTCAGGAGGGAGGCTAAGAGTATCCCACCAACAATGGCCATTTGCAAATTCTGGGTTACAAGGAAGCTTAAATATCAGTGTTAATAGTTTTTGCAATACTGTATTAGCACAAATTACATTTAAAATAGAAAATTATCAAGTGACTATAGCTTTGGCATAGTTTCAAGTACTTGTTGAACAATGTCACGGTTTCATTTTACTGTATACATGGAAAGTACAATATATGATGGGGAGGATATGGAGAATGTGAGTACATTTAAGTACTTGGGTAGTGTGATGAGTAAGGATGGAAGTTTGAAGGGTGAAGTGCTTGAAAGGGTGCAGCAGGGAAGAAAGGTTACTGGTTCGTTGAAAGCAGTGATAAGAAACTGGGAAGTGAGCATGAAAGTGAAAAAGCTGCTACATGACAGTATTGTGATACCAACTCTAACGTATGGAAGTGAAGCTTGGACCCTGTTGGAGGGACAGAAGTCAAGAGTGACAGCAGTGGAAATNATGGAGAGACAGACTGACAAATGAGGAAGTGAAGGAGCGTTGTGGTGTGGATATGGATGTGATGGGAAGCATTAGGAGAAAAACATTAAGGTGGTTTGGCCACGTGGAGAGGATGGAGAGTGAGAGACTGATGAGAGTGTATGTGAGTGAGGTGGAGGGGGGGGAAAGGGAGGGGGAGGCCAAGGATGAGATGGAGGGATGGAATGGAGAGGTATATGAGAGAGGGGGGTGAGTTGGGAGCAGGGTAGTGAAATGGTGGGGGACAGAGTGACATGGAGGCAATTTGTTTGTGGCCACCCCGTACGGGATTAGGGCATCTGGCAATAGATAAACAGATAGACAATATCGAAGACCATCCATCTTTTCAGTGTTTGAAAAATTATACCTATTTAAATGCTAAACTGAGGCAAAATACTGTTCAGCAAGTTCTTGATAATATGTCAAAGCTAGTTTCACATAATATTTGTCTACTGTACTTTAAACATGATTTATGCAGATACTATGAAATTATCACTGTTTGCATTTTCAGTTTCCTTGTAGCCTAAAATTCGCAAGTGACAGATCATGACAACATCCAGTTCCAATATCTGCACAATTTTGCATCATCACACTTTGTACATAATGATCTGAGGCCCTGCACATCAGAAGGTTCACTTGCACCACTAGCAAATTGTGCCATAAAATGCTTTTAAAGCTTTACTGCTTTCAAATAACCACAAACTTTTCATTTACTGACCAAGAAAATTTATTTATGCTCCCAAGTAACGGAGATAGTGTGTATATTATGAAAGAGGAAGTCCTGAAATAGCATATGTAAAAAAAAAAAGAAGTTTGAACAAGGTGGTACAAATGACCCTTCCACTGTACAGGGCCTTATTTATACTCTACAGATGTCTATGGCTTGTACTCTTGTCAGCTTTCCTAGCACCTTTTCCTTAACAATATACAGGATGGTCCATACATAACACTCCACCAAGCAATTTGTGTGTTTTGGGGATGGCTTAGTTGGTGTTATCAATGTCTATCTATTACACGAAGTAGGCTGCAGCACCAGCCAATCAGGGTGGTACAGTACTCCCAAGAGGAATGGGAATGCTGGTGATAGGGAGAGTTGCTGCTCCCATTTCACTAGCTACTTGACCATACCCCCTTAGCTGACCTAGTGTAACACTTTCATGGGAAGAGGACCAGCATACACTTCCAAACATGTTCCTCTATCTCATGCACTACTCTACATGTGCTTTACATTTCACACCACTATGTAAAAGGGTTGACGTCAGCAAAGGCATGTGGCCAGGAAGACTTTGCCCCCGCTACCTAATGGTGGACCTTTTGTGAGGAGGTATGACAAGGGCTCCGCCAGTACAGATTTTGGTGCCAGATGGAATGGGGTTCAATCTGTGCTAGAGGGTACAGGGCAATGCGGTTCCCAGGCTGCCGCTTCTGTCCAATAGAGAGGGGCCCAAACCTGGGAGTAGTGCCCCAAGAGGCTGCCCTATCAATGGGTGTATAATGGCAGGGCAGTTTCAGTGCTAAGGCACACTTGGAGGGTATCCCTATAGCTGTCCTGGCAGGGTGCCCCGAGCCCACTACCACCATCACTAGTCACAGCTGGTGGGGTATGGGTCCCAGATCCCATGCCTAGGCCTGGGACTCTGCAGGTGGGTGAGGCCTGTGGTATGTTTCTTCCCATTATTTATTCTTACCAAATTATGACTAGAAACAAAGATCTTCTAAGCAAGCCTGAGGAAACTAAATCACCCATGGGGATCAGAGTGGCATCATGGTATATGACCAGTTTGAGGGGTTAGAGCAGGGGAAGTAGTTCAGGCATTTAGTAGGAGGTGGGTAGATGTGGGATGTGTGCAGGAAGTCAAGTACAGAGGAGGATCAGCCAGAATGACTGCTGGGAGCGATGCACATTACAAGTTGCTTTGGCAGGGTAGGCTAGATGGATATGGTGGTGCAGGTGTGTTGGTTGGGAAGAAATGGGTGGAATATGTCATGAATGTGATAAGACTCAGTGATAACAGTAATGAAAATTTTGTTCAGACGGATTATGTTTCCATTTATATCGGCATATGCTCCACAGGCAGGCTTGGATGAGGTAGAGAAGGATAAATTCTGGGATGACCTAATACAGTACATGTAGCAAGTGATATGGGGGATGATGAGACTGTAGCTTTGGGAGGGAACTTAAATGGTCATGTGGGTGAAGCAGCTCAAGGATATGAAGGAATACACGGGGGATGTGAAAATGGTACAAGAAATGAGGAGGGGGAAAGGATACTAAGTTTGGGGAGGCAATGAACATGATTGTGTGCAACATGCATTTTATAAAAAGAGAGAGTAGGTTGATTACATACGAGTCTGGGGGAAATAGCAGCGCCAGATAGACTATTTCATGGTCAGGAGCACTGATAGGAGGTTAGTGAAAGATGTTAAACTTATAGGGAGCAAGGAGTGTGCAGCAATGCAAGTTATTGATATGTGACATGGTGCTTATGAAGTGGATGATGAAAAAGAGGGCCCTGCACCTATGAGGAAAATATGGAAGTTGAAAAACCAAGCAGTAAGGGATGCCTTCTATAACGAGATTAGAGTGGTGGCAGAACAGGGAGCCGTTGACAGAAGTGTTAATGAACAGTACAGAGCCCTCTAGAAAAACTTCTTTATAGTTAATGATTCAGTATGTGGACAGACAAGAGGCCCACCAAGACATAAAGTAACTTGGTGGTGGGATGAAAGCGTAAAAGCTGCAGTTACGGAGAAAAGAAGGCTTTTCTGGGAGTGAAGAAAGAGTGGTAACAGAGAGGAATACTTGGCTGCCAAGTGTAGGGCTTGAAGAGTGGTTTACAGGCAAAGTCTGAATCTCAGAGACCTTTACTTAATACCTTAATTAGTGGGGAGGAAAGTAATATGATATTTCAGGTGGCAAAGCAGATGAAGAGGGAGAATAGGGATATCCACAGATGAGCAGCGTGTGAAGAACGATGAAGGAAAGGTAGTGGTGAACAGTGGGGATATTAAAGATGCCTGGAAAGAACTCTACAACTGGCTGTTGAATGAGGAGTTTGGCTGGGAGAGGGAAGGTTTAGAGCCAGCAGATCCAGTCCAGTGTTTGGCCCTTGTCCTTTGATTGATGCAGCTACTATGAGCAGGGCAACAAATAGGATGTAGGTGGGGAAGGCAGACGGTGTGTCTGAGCTGACTACGGAAATGTTGAAAGTGTTGGGAGATATTGGAGTGACGTTAGTCACTGACCTGATAAATACGATTATATATGAGTGTGTTGTCCCAGATGATTGGCTGAAGAGTGTTATTGTAAATGTGTACAAGGGGAAGGGTGATGCCCTGGAAAGAGGAAATTATAAAGGCATAAAGCCTTTGGACCAGATAATGAAGGTAAAGGAGAGAGTTCTTGAAAGTATGATTAGAGAAAGGGTGAATATGGATGAGATGCATGTTGGGTTTATGCCAGGCAATGGGACCACTGATGCCATATTCATTGTTTGACAGCTTTAGGAAAAATATACTGGAAAGAAAAGGGAACTGTACTTTTTGTTGATTTTGAGAAGGCCTTTGGCAGAGTCACCAGAGAGGTGGTGAAGTGGGCAATGAGAAAGCTTGGGATCGAGGACTGGCTGGTTAGGGTGGTTTGGCCGTGTATGTGGCTGCTCACACCCAGGTAAGGGTGAATGGAGTTTTGAATGAGGAGTTTTCCATGAATGGTGTTGTGCATCACGGGTCAGTTTTGAGTCCCTTGTTGTTTATCATGGTACCTGAAGCCTTCTCACATGGCTTCAGAAATGGACTCCCATGAGAGATGCTCTATGCTCATGATATAGTGTCGATTGCAAAGAATGAAAGGGAGGTGGAGGAAAGAATTAGCAAGTGGAGAGATGGTATGGGCCACAAGGGCTTAAGAGTAAATGCAGATAAACAAAGATGATGGTATATAGAGCTGATGGCGGTACTGTCAAAGAAGAGGGAAAGTGGCTATGTGCAATCTGCCACAAGGGCATTGGAAATACAGTAGTTCCATCTTGTGCAGTGTTAGCGATAAGTGGGTGCATAAGAGATGTAGTGATATAAGAAGTAGACTGGGAGATAATGCTCATATCATGTGCGCGGTGTGTCGGGAAGAGCAGGTGGAGATTGTTCGGTGTGAAAGGATTGAACTTGCTGGTAAGTCTCTTGAGTGTGTGGAAGAGTTTTGTTATTTGGGAGACATGTTCTGTGCTGGAGGTGGGGCTGGATCTAGCTCTGTGGCTAGACTGAGGAGTGGTTGGAAGAAGTTCAGGGAGCTGCTGCCTCTCCTGACATTGAGAGGGCTCTCCCTCCGTGAAGAAGTTCAGGGAGCTGTTGCCTCTCCTAACATTGAGAGGGCTCTCCCTCTGTGCTATGGGATCTTTGTATGCGGCATGTGAGTGTGATCCTGTATGGTTGTGAGACCTGGGCAGTAAAGGAAGATGATATTCGCAGGCTCTAATGTACAGAAATGACAATAAGTTGGTGGATGTACAGTGCGTCCCTGAATGTGAGACCTAGGGGGGCTTGGTTTGTGATGGAAAAGTTGAGAGGTAAGATGGGACTGAAGTATATTGGTTTTGTGATGAGAAGAGGTAGGCTGAGATGGTTTGGGCATGTGGAGAGGATGGGGGATGATAATTGTGTGCAAAATGTGTGAAGTATTAATATGAGGGGTAGGGTAGCAAAAGGTAGACCGAAAAAGACCTGGAACGAGGTCACTGAGTGTGGCCTCAGGGATAAGGGACTAAATGGGGAAACTGCCAGGGATCAAGCAGCATGGCGTGCCACCATTACTGTAGGTGACCAAGGCTGATGCATGCATGCATGCTGGAGCCTTCAAAAACAAAAGGAAATGATCTTGAATCAATTAGTAATTTCCTGCTCCCAATATCATACCCATGCCCAAACCAGCAGACTGAGCCATCCCTGCAACACATAAAATACTGTCAGGCAAGTTTCTACTGGAATGCTATTTACTGGCAACTCTGTACATAACTATCTTGAATATACGGTACTACATCTCAGTGTTCTCTTCATGCTAAATGTGTATGGCATATCCTTTAAACATGGACATAGGTTGGATAAGTAATACAGAGGAAAATATTAACACAGTCTGTGGTACCACATACAAAAATAAATAATTGGAAAGAAGTGTTACAATGCCTCCAGAACTGATGAGAATACAAGTCTATGTATAAATTATTGTGTATTCTGTAATTGTACTTCTAGAATAGTAAAATGACCAGTTAGTATCTTACCTGTTTTGTTAAACCCAGGAATTACTACCATACATGAAACTTAACAAAAATTAACCAATATTCACATGCCCGACTGGTAACAACATTACCACTACACAGGTTTGGGATGGGAGTGAGTAGGGTATGAGAGGACCGAGTAACCTGACGGCAGTTCTGTCATGGACATCCCCTGTAGAGTAATTTCTAAACAGGAGCAAGGTGTCAATGATAATGATGATGATGACAAAACCTATGTTCATATTAGTATAAATTGTCAAGAAAAGATATGACAGGAGTTTGGTGAACAGATGAGACAGAAAGGAGCAAGGTGTATGTTATGATGATGGTGACGATAAGGATGGAAGCAAGAGTCGTGCCAGCATTAACTGTCAAGATAAGATGAGACAGAAGTTTGGTGTACAGATGAAACAGAAGTTTGGTGGATTGCAGAGACAGAAGTTTGGTGAATCGATGACTGGTGAAGGCTCTTTTTATGTTTATCCAAGTACCACATTCGTGAAAAAGATTTCCCACATTCATCACATTCGAACTTCACCCCAGCATGAATTAACGAATGCTGGATGAGGTCACCGTTACGAGCAAACAACTTGCCACACACTTGACACTTAAACTTCTTCTCCCCAGTGTGAATTATGGAGTGTTTTGTGAGGTTACTGTTGAGGGAGAAGAATTTTCCACACTCCAAACACTCAAACTTCTTCACTCCTGAATGAGTGACTGAGTGCTTGGTGAGATCACTATTATGGGCGAACTGTTTACCACACTCAGAACACTCGTATCGTTTCACCCCCGTGTGAGTCACTGCGTGTTTACCCAGGTCACTGCTATGGGCAAACCACTTACCACACTCCACACACTCATACCTTTTTATTCCTGTATGGGTAACAGAATGCTTGCTTAAGTCACTACTGCGAGCGAAATATTTACCGCACTCGAGACACTGGTACTCCTTTGCCCCAGAGTGAATGACAGTGTGATCGGCTAAATTGTTCTTAGTTCTGAACATCTTACCACAGTCGTCGCACCTGAACTTCTTTATTTCCGTGTGAATCAAGGCATGTCTGGCTAGGTTATCATTCCGCGCAAACAGTTTACCACACACCAGGCACTCGTATTTCTTCATCCCTGAATGAATTAGCGCGTGCTGGGCGAGGTGGCTGCTCCGAGTGAACAGTTTCCCACACTCCAAACACTCATACTTCTTCACCTTCTCTGCAGTGGGGGCTGAGGGTGGGCTGGCATCATTCTCATCAATGCACACCTCCAGTACCTCCCCACAATCAATTGCCTCACCTGCTCCTTCCTCCTCCACCTCCATTATGACAAGTTTGGCTCTCCACCACAGTGAGCTCAAAGATGTGTTTTACCTTATAATCTTTCTTAACACTTCTAGCTCTCTGTACCCACTGAACTATGTGGTCCTTTCCCCTGAACTTTCCTTCTACAGACAATTTTCTTCATCTCAGGACAGACTCTTTGAACTGATGGGTTAATTACAGCCTTCAATAACACTTCAGGCTCTCTTAACCCACTAAGATTCGAGGTGGCATCTTCCTTTTTTGACCCTGCTTCTGCCACATAATACTGTTCAGTTCAAGGTAGATTTTCAAACTGGTGGGGTTAAACACAGCCTTTGTTAACCCCCAACAATTACACAGAGTTCTCAATAGTCCAGTACAAATACCTGATAAACTAAAAAGAACGTCACCTGAATTCAAGTTAATGTTAAACCTACAGTACAGTATGTGTATTCTCAGCTCGGCTCCATTTCACTGCAGGGAAATCACCATCATCACAACTCTATATCATTCGCCCTGATCACTTCTGCCGCCTCTACATACATCACTTCAGCATGCAGTCCACTAAGTTAATGTTTCAGACAAGCCCAGGAAAACAACAACATCAACTACTACGACTGTATATCATTTCTACTATGTTAATACTGATTTTCCACCATCTAATATGGTACTGGCTGCTAATGTTATCTAACTTCTTACCCAGCTTATTATGTCACTGTTCTCACTGCCCAAGACCAATGTTTTATGTGACAGCTATGCACTTCAGTACATTTCCATCTCTATATTATTTGTCTATTAATTTGTCTGAATTTCCACACAGGACTAATTATGGTACTGACTGTTATCTAGCTTCTTACCAGACCAATATAACTTATCCTGTGTATACTGTTCAATTCAATACTGCACCATTACTTCCAACATATTCTGATTGAAATTATCATCACATTTCATGGTCACTTCATGTAACAACTACCTTCATGTCCATGCATAACACACACAACATACCAGTAACATCAAAGATACTGCAAGAATCCATATACCACTTCTACCACATATAGAATTATCAAGTATCTTCCACTGATGTGTTAAGTTACCATAAAATATGCTAATTTTCAGTATCGTTGGATGTGAAATACTCCACTGGTCAACAACGGGTGGTGTGTAAAGGGTGAGTAGTTGAGTGGTTCAGTAGGTGTTGGTAGCCACAAACTTGATGCTTCTTGCTTCTAATTCACTCTTGGTCTTCATGTGGTCTGCCTTTACCTGCACCTGCAACAACATCTGACATTACACAACCACCTCAGTCTCAACACTGTCCATTACTCTGCACACACTGTAAGGATGGGCATCACTAATATTTTTGGTTGTCTCAAAACAGGCATCTAACTTTCCTCTTTTCACCTTAACTTGTCCTAGCTTTTGCCCTAATGTAGCTTATTTCATGTAGCTCATTGGTAGAAAAAGACAATATTGCAACTCTTTATCCTTTCCATTGCACTTCTCTGTGACTAGCATCATATTCTATTACTGTACAGTGTTAATGTATTGCTACAACCCAGCATTCAAAATAAAGATGGGTCAGTTTTAGGCCAGGTTAAAGTAAAAAGAGTATAGTGCCTCTCATGTTGTACCTACTGACTGGCTTGTACTAGTGGCACTTAGTTCCACAGTTACAGTCCACCGTCCCCCTTTACAGGGATAGGGAAGGAGTTGAGGGACATTTGTATAACCTACCTATATCAATGCCATCACATGAATGCATCCCTCTCCAGTACAGACAGCCAATAATAATAATAATGATGATAATAATAATTCCATCCATCCATCATCCAATCCTACGCTGCCCCATGAGAAGCATATGAGCCCGGGGCTAGGCAAGTTGGTCCTGACATTTAAGATAAGTGACCAGCCTCTCATCCCTGAGTGGCATTACGTAAGAAATAAAGCCCAACCATCCCTTGGATATAAACCTTCACCGGCTCAATCCGACTGAAGTGCTGTAATTACCCACTAAACCACCAAGCACCAAAATTTGGTTATGTGATTACCACCCAGCACAGTAAATGGTTTCCTGGTGTACAGGAAACCATTTGGCTTGTCACTCAGTGTAGAGGCACCCACAGGCAGAATGATGAGGAAAGAATGAAAGAAAGAAAGAAGGAGTCCAAAGTCACCAGTACAGTACGCAAAAGGATGAGGAAAGAATGAAGGAAAGAATGACAGAAGAGGATGGAAGGAAAGAAGGGTGGAGGAGAGGAAAGGGCAGACACCTGAGAGCAGTACTACATCAAGTGAGTGGATGGTGGTGATGATAATAATAATAATAATACAGTAGACTCTCCCTATAATAGAGAAACTGGGGAAGAGGCATGATCCAATAAAGCTGATAATCCAGTGTATCCAACAGTCCCCTGCGAGGTTGGATTTCAAGCACACGTTTGAAAATAAATGAGTACAGTAGTATATTCTAGTAGTAAAAATGAAGACTACAACTACATAACACAAACTTGGCCCATAATTTTTCCTTTTTGCAGTTTACTGTATTTCACATTCTTGTCACAGCACTTCTTTGACTAGTACAGTATTACCAGTACTGAAGTCTGTTACTAAAACTCAGCAAACACAATGGGAAGAGGGCAATTTCAGGCCAGGTTGGAGTAAATAGGGTAGGAAACACATGTATTGCAACCCCTGCGCCCCAATTAACGGACACTGTTCGTTATAGCTGATGGAAGTCTGTTGGCTTCGTAGTGTCCGTAAAATCCGATATCTAGTCTATTCGTTTCGTCTATTGAGGTAGGTTAAACTGAGCGTCTACTGAAGTAATAGTACTACTACTACTAATAAGTGTAAATTACGTGATGTATGGAAGAGAAGCCTGAAGTCTGTCAGAAGGCCATAAATCAAGGGTGAGGGCAGTGGAGAAGGTGGTAGGTGGTGGCGACCATCATCCACTCACTTGATGTAGTGCTGCCTACTTCTTCCTTACCCTTTATTATTATTTTTCTGTCTGTGCCTGCCCTTCTCTCTTCCTGTTTCTCCCATCTTTCCTGTCACTTCTTATTGCTTTTCTTTCCTTTACAGGTGGCTTTACATTGAGTGACAAGCCAAATGGTTTCCTGTAAGCCAAGAAACCATTTACAACGCTGGGTGGTAACCATATAACCAAACCATACATGCTCCCTACGTATCAACAAG
This sequence comes from Birgus latro, assembly GCA_018397915.1. NCBI lineage: Eukaryota > Metazoa > Arthropoda > Malacostraca > Decapoda > Coenobitidae > Birgus > Birgus latro. The sequence continues at coordinate 2,537 of JAGKTI010000818.1, read as the reverse complement.
TGGGTTGGTGGAGGGTTAGTGCCCCTCCCCGTAAAACAAATAACTCAAAGTCAAATGGCCACCCCTTACGGGATTATGGCGTCAGGCAATAGATAGATAGATAGAAAGGGGCACTGTGGTGTTGATGTGGATGCGACTGGAAGTGTTAAAAGAAATACTCTGAGCTGGTTCGAGTTCCTCCACATGCTGTCTTAACGATACTCTACATGCTCCTCTCAAATAAGTGAATAAAATCATAGACTAACAGCAAGAAAATAATGTGAAAAATCAGCTTTTTCCACACAACCAGTACTGCAAACTGTGAGAAACTGTCAGATCAAATTTTTAACAGCAAATGAACTTCACCAGATAATTTTTCAACACTCATCTGTGGTCTACTTAGCAGAAAAGGACACTGAAAAGAAAACATAAAACAAGGCCTTAATGTTGTTGTTGTGGCCCCAGGCTCATCTGAATGGGGACCTAGTGGATTGCTGGCCAAAGATCGCCTTCCCCTGCGCCACAAACCCTCCTTTCAAGGGAGAAGGAGTGAGTTACAAGGACCTTTATATAATGTGCCACCATGTGAAGGCATCCATCCCAGCACCATGGATTCTGTTTGACTTGGCCTACTTGTAAAAAGAGCCATCCAAATGCAGTCTAAGTAAGCTGGCATTCAAACATTAGGCCTTCCTGATGATGCATTGTCCCCTAAATGCACAAGGTGGCTCCCTCCCTCCTGTATCCACTAGTCAACCACTGTACTGTACTGATGAACAGGTTGGCACTTACAGCCTATGCCAGATTCAGAATCCTGCTGTCTGGAGGCTTGTAAGACATGAGCACCCGATCATCTGGAAAGCAAGTAACAATATTAGCAACATCAGAAGCAGTCAAATTCTCACAGCAACACCTCTATAGCTGATCTTTTCTTTCACCTGACATAACTAGATCACTTCCACAATTTTATTATGCTTAATGAAGTTTATCGTTCAGTCAGAGTAGCAATGATAAGTAAAGGTACATCGCATTCAGGGAGATACAGTACTACCATAGGAGCGAAGTGTGAATACAAGCCTCAAAACTAGCCACACAATCATCACTCTCAGGCATGGAACTCTGCCAGAAATACAGCACAAGTCCAAACTAGAGACTCTCACACTGCTACAAATCTTATTACACATCTCCATTTTTTTTCTTCCAACAGTTTCCAGCAACTGTTGGGAAGTATTTAGCTAGTTTGGGCACCTGGTTTGGCTTCCATTGCACAGAAAACATCAGCTGTGACATGGCTGACCCCAATACAGGGATACTTGGGAGGAAGCATGATGTCATTTTATTCAACTTTATTTATTTTCATCTTAATATCTGATGTTCTACTCCTTCCAGTATGTTTTAATCTTCAATTTCTCTTTTGAACCTAAAAAAGTTATTATGAACTTTACATTTTACAATGCTGGGTGGTAACCATATAACCAACCCATGCACGTTCCCTATGTGTAAACATGTGGGTTGGTGGATATTTAGTGTCCCTCCCTAGAAAACAACTACAGTACTGGTAACTCTAAAGACATATGGCCACCCAATATGGGACTGTAGTGTCTGGTTGTAGACAGAATAGACATTTGCCCACAGAATATACTATTGGTTATACAGTATTTAAATTCATTTATATTTTAATCAGGCTAGGTCAGATTAATTACAGTAAGGCTCGGTTTTGTTAAGTTTGGGTAGTAGTGGCAGTAGTTGCTCCCTAGGCAGTCTGGCCAAACAGCCCCGAGTCCCTAAGGAAGGCCATGGCCGAGACCAGGCTTTCCCACACAGCTCTCAAGGAATGTATGTTGTGTTGTTGGTGCAGGCAATTGTGTGCAATGCAGTCTCCCATAATGTGCTTAATAGCATGGGATGCTGTTCTGCATCCTGGTCAGACATCAGCAATGGAGTCATCCAGCCTCTTCTGATAACTGAAGAGGGTTTAGGATGTTAGGGGTGTTTGGGTTGTTAGGTTTGGTTAGGTGACATTTGGTTGCATCAAGCAGTAGCAACTACAGTATAGCATTTAAAGGGTATCCTCTTGAAGAGGGGGTTAAATACAGTAACTTAATTGTACAATCCACACAACTACCAACAGTATCTGCTTGGCACACAGTTAAAAAAAAAAAAAAAAAAAAGTATGAAAAGGTAGTAGTCATAATCTAGACCTACCTCTTTAGGCTGACTCTCTAATCCATTAAAAAAAGAAAAAGAAAATTATGGCTGTTAACAGGAAAGGCATGGTGATGGGGAAATTACAGGAAGCCAAGTGCAGCATACGTACTCTACACCAATAATCCACTCTTTTTATAACTAGACTTTGTATAACTTAAATCATACGACTAATAAAAAATCTCATAACGTAATTTCTTGTGAATTTGCGCTAAATCTTACCTAGGTAATTTTTTATTCGGAGTGGTTAAGCTGATTGTAAGCAACTGGAAACAGCAACAATCAACTCTTCTGTTAAGTAGATTTTGCAAAATTGAAAGCATATTACTTGTAAGAACTCGTGTGAATCATTA